>CM060951.1:219992653-220155153 GCA_030765055.1 Mantis religiosa | reverse complement strand
TCTCTTTACAGAACTGTTCATATGTATGTACAACATGATTTCTTATCTCTTTAGCCCCCCACAACTCCACACCACATGTCACTTTTGATTCTACTATTGATTAAAAGATTCTTTCATGCCACTTTACTGACATATCTTGTAATTTATATTTACAGCTCCTTACCCCGGACATCGCTATCTTCCCTTTCACTCTTATTTTTCTCCCATGTGCTCCCCATCCTCCACTGTAGCACAGTCTCATCCCTAAATACGAGGGGGGACCCAAAAGAAACCGGACTCCGAGGGCGCTGCCACTCGTAGATGTAGTGCAGGGTTCTCAAGCTAGATGGTGTTAGTAGAGATCTTCATGAAACAACTGTGCAGACGGCGTCAGTGTAGAGCTGAACGTGCAAGTGTGGTATTGTGTTTCTCTGACAGCTGGCGGGTTACCCCTGCGAAGTCATTATGGCAACTTTAAAAGAACAAAGAGTGTGTGTGAAATGTTGCTTCCTGCTTAAAAAAACTGCAACGGAGACACACCAAATGCTTCAGGAAGCTTTCTATGAGCCGTACACAGGTTTTTGAGTGGTTTGGGTGCTTTAAATGTGGTGAGATGTGTGTTGAAGACCAAGCTTGTTCTGGACGCCCTTCAACATCGCGGAATGAGGAGAATATTGAAAAGGTCCGCCAAAAGATCAACAAGGATCGTCGCCAAACGATCGACCAAATTTCAGCAGCGACAGGAATCAGTTGGGGCTCGTGCCAGCGGATTTTGAGGGAGGATATGCACATAAGACGTGTTGCTGATAAATTTGTTCTGCGCGTTCTCACACAGGAGCACAAAACCGTCCGCATGAATGTGTGTCAGAACTTGAAAACAGAGATTACACGTGATCCAAACTTCTTGAACAAAGTCATTACAGGGGATGAGAGTTGGTGTTACAGGTATGACCCTGAAACCATGCAAGCGTCAAGCCAGTGGAGGACTCCCAACTCTCCCAGACCAAAAAAAGCAAGGCAAGTGAGGTCAAATGTGAAGACGATGACCATTGTCTTTTTTGATCTTTGTAGAATTGTGTATCGGGAATTCGTACCCCCTGGCCAGACTGTTAACCAGCACTTTTACTTGGATGTTTTAAGGTGTCTGCGAGAGGATGTGAGGAGGAAACGCCCGGAACTTTGGCGATCAGGTGACTGGTTTCTGCATCACGGCAACACTCCAGCACACACAGCCTTACGAGTGACCCACTATTTGGCATCTCAGAGGTGGTCTGTCACTCCCCACACTCCGTATTTGCCGGACCTAGCTCCGTGCAACTTTTTCCTATTTCACGAATGAAAAAAATGCTAAAAGGGGAGCATTATGATGATGTGGAGGCGGCAAAATCAGATTCGCAAAGGGCGCTGGACAATATCAAACTTGAAGAGCTCCAAACATGCTTCCAACAGTGGGAAAAGAGACTTGACAAGTGCATCGCATGTAATGGAGAGTATTTTGAAGGTGACTGAAGTAATTTTATAAAAAGGTTCATCAATAAAGTTTTTATGACAACAATCCGGTTTCTTTTGGGTCCCCCATCGTATATTTTTATTTAGTAAGTTAGAACTTTTAAACTGCATAACTATGTGAAAATTCAAAACAGTTAACAAATATTATTTTGAAAATAGATAGAATAATTTCCTTGTAAAATATAGTTAGGGATGAGCTGATTTTATTAAAACTGTGTTCTTTCTCTCTTGCACATACATGTGCACACCCTCAGACTTTACCTGGATTCACACATTAACAGTTTGGAAGGACTGCAGCTAAACTTAAATTTGGTAAGAATAACAAATGTGTTAATTAGTGAGATATTCTACTCACTTTCTCTGAGCCTCTGCAATGACCTTGGGGTCATCTGATGCAAGATAGACACGCCGCCTGTCTACCTCTTGGTGCATCTCCAGCTGGTTGTAGTACTCCTCGACAGCTGCCATGTATTCTTCTATTGGATGGAATGCAGCTTCAGTACCAACCTTATCTGTCCTCCTTATGTGAACCCTGATAAAACATAACTGTCTTACACTCACAATTTTCGCTATTTGCTATGAAAGCAGATATTTTTTCAATGGGCAACATTTTATTTAATAAGCTGCTAAACTGATTTCAAATATTAAATGGCATAACATTTCCAAAGAATTATCTTTATAACAAAGAATATACACTGCTATACTCACTATATTCCTTTGCTTTCTAGTTTCTTCGACGAATCACTTACAAAATTGGAAAGGCACATAAGACAAAGTCTACAGCCCATTCTTTTTTGCAGACGAGACTGTTTGTGTGTCAATTACCTTGATATGACTGAGCACTTTTTGATCCTTCAATTACAGGAAGATGGGATGCTGGACAACATTATAAACAGGATGGCACTCCACAACATTGAGCTCTCATAGTGCAGTATTGATTAAATGAGCTATTCAACAATCACTGCTACAGCCGTGATGGACTCATCCCATGGCTTTTTTATTTTATTTTTTTTTATTTTATATAGGGAGGCTACATCAAGACAATGGCGTATGCAGGAAGACCAAAGAATCTAGCCGATCTGCAGAGGGAGTTTAGAGGCCTTTAAGAAAATCACTCTATAAATGCTGCAAGCCATGTGGCGCAATCTCACCATGTGTCTGAAAGAATGGTGAAAGACAAACTGAACCTCAATGTACCGGGTGTATACCGCATCCCCTGTGAGTGTGGGACCCTGTACATAATACAAACTGACAGGACCATCACTACCAGAATCAAAGAACATGAACGATCAATATGTCTACTGCAGCCGGAAAAGTGTGGACTGTCCGAACACTGCTTTGAGAAAGACCACAGAGCCAACTTCAAGCAAACGACCATTGTGGCCAAATGCAGCAGCCTCTGGGATCGAAAGGTCAAGGAAGCTCTGGCCATCTCTTTTGAGAGGAGAACACTGAACCAGGATGCCGGATTGCAGTTCAGCCAGCCTTGAAGATGGAAATCGACCGACTCAGAAAACATAGATTCCGCCTCTACGTTAAGCCCCAGCACTCCACCGTCCGGCAGAAGCTAGCGGACTAGCGGTTGCTATATATACTGGCCCTTCCAATTTGCTAATCATTCATCATCCTGATGATAGGAGCGATGCACACTCCCGAAACGTCGATGGCTCTACATCACTATAACTGGCTCAAAGCCCGAGAATGTCTAGAACATATACGTTGCCAGGAAAGCTTCAAATCATATTTGGATGTCATACTTCTACGAGGGTGGGTCAAAAAGTAATGCCTCCTATTTTTTTTTTTTCTTAAATAAGTAAGTTATGTGAAAACTTTGAATTTGGTGCAATTCCTCAAACCTTCATCTCCAATCCCCTGCAGTAGTAACTTCCTAAGTCAACAGGTGGCAGTACTGCATCTTCTTGCAAAATGGCTGACATCAATATTCATATTAGACAGCCATCTGTGATTGAATTTTTGACTGCGGAAGGTGAAACGCCAATTTGTGTTCATGAAAGGCTAAAAAATGTGTATGGTGATGCAACGGTGGATGTCAGCATTGTTAGACGATGGGTTTGTCGCTGTAACGAAGCAGAAGGGCAAACACCATTGGCAGATGAAAAGCAAAACGGCATGCCGATGACTGCATTGACTCCATGCAACATTCAGCAAGTCGATGCCATTATTCGTGGTGATCGCCAGGTAACAACAGGTGAATTGTGTCGCATTACCTCCCTCAGTAAAGGCAGTGTGATGACAATTATTCAACAACTGGATTACTCAAAAGTTTGTTCACGTTGGGTACCAAGAATGTTAACCGCCCAAAACAAAGAAACAATGAAACAATGAAAACATTAGCCTCCGAACACTTGCAGCACTTCAATTTGGATGGAGAGGAGTTTTTGGAAAAAATTGTTACTGGAGACGAAACATGGGTTCATCACCGAAGAAAAAAAAATTCAAAATTCAGCGGTCGGCAGCGAAAGTTATGGCGACAGTGTTTTGGGATGCAGAGGGTGTGCTTATGAGTGATTTTTTGGAGCAGGGATGCACAATAAATTCTGTCCAATATGTCAGAACTCTCAAAAAGCTGAAAACACGTCTTCGCCGAGTTTGCCCAACAAAAACTATGGCAGATGTTCTTCTTTTGCATGAAAATGCAAGACCACACACCAGACGTTACACCACTGCAGAAATTGAGAAATTGGGATGGCAAGTCTTGCGTCACCCCCCATACAGCCCTGACCTGGCACCATCAGACTTCCATCTGTTCGCGCCACTAAAGGAAGCTCATCGTGGGATTCATTTTGAAGATGAGGAGGCTGTGAAAACATCCGTGTGTCAATGGCTTAGGAATCAAGACCGTGTGTTTTACCACACTGGAATACATGCTCTAGTTAAAAGGTGGACCAAAACTGTGGAAAAGGACAGAGATTATATTGAATAGTGACAAATTAATCGTCAATGTTGTAGTTTTCAAGCTACGTAAATTGGATTCAATTTTCTTGGCAATTAAAAGAGAAAAAAATAAGAGGCATTACTTTTTGACCAAACCTCGTAAATTTCTCAGAATATAGTCAGCTACTTAGGTAACCTCACATTTAAGATCTGAAAAATGTTGCAGTCCTAGGGAATTTTAAGGCACCACTTCTTCAAACAACTCAACTCCACATTCTGAAGAAATTTCTACAGAATGAAAGAGCATAGTCCATTTTACTTAGCAAAATATGAGTCTAGTGATGAGAACAAGTCTGTACAAGTTGGTTCTTATAAAATAAAGAAAGTTCTTCAAAACATGGAGCAAGCTCACTTTGCTTCAGCTATAAAAGTTCATGTAGGCACTGACTGCTCTATGGTTATTTCCAGAACTTGGTAAACAATTGCATTTAATTCAAAATAAGTTATGTTTCTGATGGTCTTATTCATTTAACTCACCCTACAATGGGTCTCTTGAAGCCAAGTTTGACAGCAGCTTCCTTGATCATGTTGCTGGTGGCTTTTTGTGGCTTCAGCAAAAACTTGAGAAACTGACCTATCCACCAGACAATGGGATCCCCATGTAGACGAGCCAGGCGGGGCACCAAGTCCTTAGGAACTGCCAGTGGCACATATGGGGGTCGGGGTGACAGTGAGTCTACTATTGGTAGATCAACTACTTGTGTATCTGCCTTTCCTGTAGAAACAAAGTATCAAGTTACACACTGATGGCAAATTACTTACCAAGCTGCGAAATCTATTATTTAAGTACTTTCTGCATTTAGTTGTAACAAAGGCTAACAAACATCTGGAAAAGCTTAACAGAGTTCGGTCATGCTCTCCAATACACTACAGTATGGCCGTTGGATCTCCGGCTCTGACGTTTTGCGGTTGCAGGAGGTGGAGGGTGAAGGTTAATAGTACGAACATACAGTAATGAGCAATTGAAAACATATCCACAAAATTATCCTTAGAATGAAAACATAGGACTATATATTAGCTTTAAAACATTGAAATCCAACTTGTAATTTCACTGGCAAGATATTCATTACAACGCCACTCTATTCAAATATTTCTTTCACACCTTTTATGTGCACTAACTGCTTCTGTTGGTAGTACTGGGAGTCTGTACATCTGGTGTCGTGGTCACAAAGTTAAAACTGTCTGCTAGCGCCAATCAGCATTGATGCTGCTAGGCGTGGCTTCCAAATCCAACACTGTGTTGCCACTTTAATTTTGTGTAGACCACGTGGCTACACTTGCTTTTGGTGCTTGCGCTGGTGAAGTTTGTTTACTATTTGGTGCATGCGTGAATTCCCATTTTTAGTGTTTGTAAATCCTATTATCGCTATTATAATAATATGAATACCGGTTCGTGAAATATGCAAATGCAAGAAACACTTAAAATGAGCATTGTTCCTCTGCTTGAAATTCCCATTAAAGAGCTGGCAACAGACTGCTTCCCCCTGTCGAGAAATGTCAGAGCCGGAGAACGGCCAGCCGAACTGTCAGTGGTGACACACACACACATGCACAGGCACGCGCACGCACACACAAAATGATGGTTAGTGAGCTGAGTGATTAAGCAAATGAGAATGAATTTCTTGGATCCTACTGTATAACTGAATCCTCACAAGAATGAATACCTGGCCAGTGATGATGTGTAACACCTGAAGGATCTGTGCAAGTCCTGCTAACAGGTAGGAACACATCCTCCCAGCCTGATTTGCGGTATCGCCAACCTCGTGACTTGAGGATTAGAGTCCGCTCTGTCCCATATGCGACGGTGAAGCAATACACCAGGTGGTGGAGCTGACAGCCATATCCACAGCCCTGAAAGTGCCATACATAGTTTTAGTGTCCACAATCAGTTAAAGTCTGTCTAGTCAACGTGAGTGCAGTTACATCACAAAGGAAATGCACCCTACAGCCCACTAATGACCAACATAAATCTATCTCCACACTTCAGAAATGGAACACTGTCATTGAAGACCAATAGCAACCCTGATTTTCTGGAAATGACAGTTGCATGTTTACTCCACGTGGAGTCTCAGTTGCCAAAGTTCCAACTTCCAGTTGATCTGCTTCATTACGTGCAGAAATTCGTTGTGTCACAATGTAGAGACCGTGGGAGGGAAATGCAGTGGTAAATGCAAATGAAGTAGTAGATAACTTTCAGTCAAGTGAAAATAATCAAAGTGAAGATAATAGTGTGAATGAATTGGAAAGTGTTGCTGGGTCAAGTTATGTTACTGGAGAAGCCTCAAAAAACAAAGTTATAACGGGAACTCTTTCCAAGCAAATTCAAGCGCTTGTTTTGAACATATATAAATATGTGCTGAAAAATAATCTTGATAAGTGGTCATGCAATGAATGTGATAAATTCTGGATATTCACAGAAATACAGTAAGAAATATTGTGACGAAAGGAATAACAAAGACGCCGATCAAGTGTGAAAACAAAAGGAAATGTTTCTCTAAAGTTTCGATAATTTCACATGCAATTTAATTCGCCAAGAAATTTATAGATTCTATGCAAAAGGGAGAGCGGCCACCTTAAATGAATTGATTACACATTTGCAAGAAATTTGTGATTTTCCTTATGGGCGCTGCACTTTGCATGGCCTTCTAAAGGAGCTGGGTTTCAAATACCGCACTTTGAATAAGATAAGGGTTATTATGTTATCCAGTACAATTACAGCTTGGCGATATTATATATATTTGTGACTTTGTGGATTCATAGAATTAAAAGTCTGAGTTGCAGATATTCCAAATGTTCTTTATTTCCGTAGAAATACACTGTTCAATTCTCACGTAACAACATTACGTCACATACACAACACAATCTACCAAGGTCACTGACAATAACAAACAGCGTTCTGATTACATCTGTTTACATCAGCTCAGCTGTTTACTGCTTACGACTCCCTCTTGGTCACTCTTCGCTCCCTTAAATACCCCACTGATAATTTCTAGACTGTTCTAAAACAAACCAGAAACTGAAATATCTCTATCAATCAAGAAGTCACTAGAAATTTCCATTTACCTCACTTATCTGTGTCGGTAAGTCTTTTATCTTTGGTGCTATGTTTATCTGCTTATGCAAGCTCTTTATCTCCATGAAACACTATCGGTCTGTTGTCTAATTGCGCCGAACCTTTTATGCCCGTTGCCGCGACAACATATTCGTCAAAACTAAGGAAGTTTCGCAGTAATGGACATAAGATTATTTAGACAAAACCTCATACGATACCCATGACGTATCAATAAAGGTAGCAACCTTGCAGAAAGGACTGGGAGAAGGAGGGCTGCGGTTGTAAAACGATTATAAGGGTTCGTCAAAAGAGGCGACCAAACTGCACACACGTTAACTAAACAGATTTTAACACTTGTTGTGACATTTGAAAGCAATTATATCATCACTGTTCCATTTGCATCATATGCATACAATTGGCACCCCAAAAGCAGTGCTTCACCATTATCCAACCAGGTAAAAGTCTTTATTTTGTCTGGATACATTGGATTGAAAATCCAGCTAAGAGGTTGAGACCTAATACTTGAAAGGAAGAAGAACTATTACTCTTACCTTGTTGAGACTGCAAATGAGTTTACGTGCTGTATTGCAGTCAGGAGGGTTCTGCAAATATTCCAGTCTCCGCTGCACCAAGTCACTTAACTCATTGGCTTCCTTTTCTCGCCAGTCTGCATAGCCATCTACTTCTGCTAATGTGTCTATGTCCAACAGCAGTGACCTGCACATGAACACTGTGTTAAAGGAATACATACTTGCCAACTTCCTCAAACTGAAATGTTTAATACTTTTCTTTACTGAACTAAGTCTTCATAATTTTGTAATAAGACTTTCAGAATATTAGAAGTGTTTAGAACAGTAAATGTACAAAAATTACATTTAGTAAGAAACCTTGAAGTCCTGGTAGAACTGCTTCTTTCTGTCATACCTACTGAAATTCTTCCTGTACTCTACAAGATTTCTAGTCCATATTTTACACTTCATAACACCAACTATAAGTAAAAACTTCACAAAAAATGTGATACTTATTAGCAAACTCCTTCTCCAGGCAATTTTAGCTATCTTAGTGAATAATAATACAGTAAAACCTTGTTAAACCGGACCAGTTTTGAAGAGGAAAAAATGTTGTTTAGCATAGTAAATGAAGACTTGTTTTACAGACAATAAATTGCTATTCTGAATAGGTACATTACTCAAATTCCCTTGCCAGGATAAGCCATGGTCAACACTGAAATTTCAAATGTGCTATTCAATTAACTTCCAAAAGCTAAAAGAAATCCTCTGACTCCTGAGAGAGTCCGAATAACTGTGTTACTGCGTGAAAACAGCTGGATAAGCCTAAGGCTATACTTTGGTTGTGAAATACTCTTAAGAGATACATACAAATGCTGATGGAGAGTTTGTTTCTTTCCAGGCTGTGTGACACAACATACACTTTTTATTATCACGGGGTAGCATAAACTGAACCCTGGAACCTTGAAATGGAAAACTCACTTATGCAGCTAATATATGTATATATGCATATTATGTATATACGTATAATATGCACATATTGTTCGTATGCACACAAAATAATGAAATTTCAATGTTTTGTGAATACCATCTCAAATGATACTGTAATTCTATATGGCCTTTAATGTGCATTAAACTTGTTTTTGTTTCCCTAAAATAACTTAATAAATACAGAAGACATGAATGTGTATTACCCAAGACATTTAGGAAAATACCTCGAGTTGAGGTGCTGTTATCTGTTTACACTGCATGGTTGTATTTCAGAAGGGAGGAGCGGTGGACAGCATGTCACAAAATATTTATTTTAGGTAAATTGATGGAAATAATCATTTCTTCCATACTAGCTGTGTGTAGGCTAAGGTTTGGATGAGAAGAGTCAGACTGAAAAATTCAAAAATTACTTCCATCAATTGACCTGAATAACATAGTGGTTCAACTATGAAGCCTGGGACTTAAGTACTTACAACATAGTAAGTCACCACAAAAGGTGCGTGTCTCATAGCATATGAGAACCCCTAGTGGTCTACCGAGAAACATACGAGTCAGTTGGAGAATTTAATGTCATGTCGGCATGTTGGTCATAGTAGCTCAGTGGTTTAACTATGAAGCCTGGGACTTAAGTACTTACAGCATAGTAAGTCGTCACAAAAGGTGTGTGACTCATAGCATATGAGAACCCCTAGTGGTCTACCGGGAAACATACGAGTCAGTTGGAGAATTTAATGTCATATCGACATGTTGGTCATAGTAGCTCAGTGGTTTAACTATGAAGCCTGGGACTTAAGTACTTACAGCATAGTAAGTCGTCACAAAAGGTGCGTGTCTCATAGCATATGAGAACCCCTAGTGGTCTACCGGGAAACATACGAGTCAGTTGGAGAATTTAATGTCATGTCGGCATGTTGGCCATAGTAGCTCAGTGGTTTAACTATGAAGCCTGGGACTTAAGTACTTACAGCATAGTAAGTCGTCACAAAAGGTGCGTGTCTCATAGCATATGAGAACCCCTAGTGGTCTACCGGGAAACATGCGAGTCAGTTGGAGAATTTAATGTCATGTCAGCATGTTGGCCATAGTAGCTCAGTGGTTTAGACCAACTGCACGGAGAGCGGGAGATCCGTGGTTCAAATCCCAGCTATGGCAAGCAATTTTTCTGTCTGACTCTACTCATCCAAATCTTAGCCTACACACGGCTAGTGTGGAGGAAATGATTATTTCCTGCATAGAATAACTTCTTCACTGTTGGAATTAGGCCGCACCGTGGCTCAGTGGTTAAACCGCTTGGCTCTCACCAAGGTGGCCCGGGTTCGATCCCAGGCAACTGCAAAGTGAGATTTGTGGTGGACAACACGGCGCTGGGGCAGGTTTTCTCCGGGATCTCCGGTTTCCCCCGCCATCTCATTCCACCGGTGCTCCATCTTCATCTCATGTATCATCAGTGTCATCGCCTGCGGTGCCGTATGTAGTAAAAGCGGGCGTTAAACACTACACACATCTACACTGTTGGAATTTCTTTATGCACTTCATAATACTCTTAAAAAGTTCTGCAATGATGCACTCACCGAAATCATCATTTGAAACTTATTTTTCTGATTACATTTTCCTGGATAAGAAACTCGTGTACCTGAAATACTAGCTTTTACAAATTTTTTAATGATTCTTTTTATTGTGGCTTCACTTTTTCCTATTGCCTTAGCCCTTCTAGAAGCAAACTAATCTGTTTTGCTTTTCTTCCACATAGAACACTTTGAATAATCCTTCTGCTTTGGGAGTTTACAATCCTCTGAGGTGACTTCTTGAAGTTACATGTTTGAAAATTATTAGAGATACCTACTTTGTGATACGACATTACACTGTACTGTGGTACTCATGTGTCACACCATAGTTAACAACTAGAGTAACAACTTAATATGCAGCCTATAGCAAACCACCACAACATGTTAGTTCCTGCTATCGCCGCATATTAACAAAGCTCAAGCTTAATTAAATTTAAAGGGGGTCGATTAATGACACTAAACAACACTTACTTTTTAAATTTTTCTGGAACATGTTTCAGAGACTTTGCCTCTATCCTCAGCCGGCCATTTACTGGTTCTCATTCACCAGTGTTTAGTGTAATTAATCGACCCCTTTAAATTTAATTTATCATAACAACACTGTTTTCAACACTTCCAAGAAAAGAAAGTTCAAGCTATTTGTCCCGAGTAATATTTATTAAGCATTTTTACACCATTTAACAATTTAAATGTCTTGTACTGCTTATTGGTTATCTATTTCCAACCCGTGCAGGATTTAAATTGCATTCCTAAAGTGATTAAAAATATTTTGATGTACATGTATTTTTATTGTCTTCTGTCAATCTCTGGATAACCCGGATTTTCATTAACTCGGATCGGCCCTGTTCCCAGTTGATCCGAATACATGAATTTCAACTGCAATAAAAATAATAATAAAAAAAAAAATATATAAAATCATCATTATTAGTGAGCAAATATTGTTAATGAAACTTTCTTAATGTGAAAGAATTAACAAAATTTATTAATTTTTAGATGAGTCGTATTTATTACACATCTGCTTCACTTTCGTACCTATTTTGAGGACATAAGGTACAAAAGTGAAGCAGATGTGTAATAAATACGACTCATCTAAAAATTAATAATTTTTCGCTTCACTGTGGTGTTCCAATACAGTTAAATCTTGATATAAAACAAAATTTATATTTTTATATTAGTGTACAGGCTAATGCAGCATTCAGTACACAACCTACAGATCTATAACATTTGTAACTACTCAACAGTGTATTATGAAGCTCAAAGTTACACATACCTCTTGTGAACAACTCCCTCCTCTAATATGCGTGTGATACGTGTTGCCAACTGTGGAGACCGACCAAGTGTAGACTTCTGTAGCTTTTTCAGCTCTGCGCTCACAAAATACCAAAATTCCTGCACACCATTTGCTATCTTGCGTCGAGTCTGTTCATACTGAATATTTGGTTCCTCCCTCGGTTCTGAAGCATTCAAGACAAATCAAACATGAAATGAAAGCTTTTATTATTATCCTGTTCACTGACAGCCATTCACAGCACTTCTGACCACTGACAATCAACCAAAACTAATCTTGCATAACAAATTATTCCAATATTTAAGATACTTGAATGAAACAAACAATTTACATTTACTGAAATAATGACCAATAAGAACAGATCTAATCAAGTAGTGACTGTGTTGTAATTGATATTTACTTTTAGGTAGTTAATATGGGCTTAATGTACACAGAAACTTGTTGAATGAATTAATGTGTCTTTATTTTCATTTTACATAATTTACAATATTTCACAACATTTCTATTGCTTACCTTGATACCGAAATTAGAGATTCAGTAAATTAGATAGGAACATGGGATATATTTGTTAAACGTGAAACAGGATTTTGTTTATTAAATTTTAGATGAGTCGCATTTTTTAACACATCTGCTTCACTTTCGTACCTATTTTGAGGACATGTTTCGCAAATCTTCGCTTGCATCTACGGCTCTTGTGCGACTGACGCTAGATCCAGCGGTGTGGGTAATTCTGGGGTTGTTGCTGCCATCTGTTGATTTAGTGATGAACTGAAATGTGGGATTCTCTTCTAGCGGGATTTCAAAGTTCATTAGTTGGTTTTTATGTTTTTCTATGTATATCCTCTCCCATATGACGAGTTCACTATGTTTTTGTACGTATTTTAGTAATTCTGTGCTATCTTCAATTTCATGATTTTCAGACCAGAAATGAGCTGCTATTGCGGACTTATCAATATTTTTGTATCTTAAGTGCCTGAAGTGTTCTTTCTTTCTAGTGCCTATGTTCCTTTTTGTCCTTCCTATGTAAATTTTTTCACAGTCTTTACACTTAATTTTGTAAATGCCTGACTTTTCCTCTGGTTTTATCTTATCAGTATTATTACTGTGAAGTAGGTTTTTAATGTTGTAATTGTTTTTTGGTGCCAATGTTATATTGTATTTCTTGAATATTTTTTGGAACTTTTTTGTGGCCCAGGGGTGGTAAGTAAATTTAGCAAATCTAGTTTCTTGTTTTATTGGTGTGAGAGCTGTGATCTGTTTTAATTTCTTTTGAAGTTTGAATAATTTTAGTTTTTTATCTACAAGGTTTTTTCCATATCCATTTTTAATTGCAGTTTTTAAGATTTGATGGTATTCGTTTTGATATTCTTGCTGGCTGAGAGGTAGATTTACTAATCTGTGTGTCAGACTGTTGATGGTTGCATGTTTGTGTGGAATTGGGTTGAAACTATTTGCTTTGATGTAATTATCTGTGTGTGTTGCTTTTCTATGAATGCCAAATTCTAGGATTTTGTTTAGTAATTTACAATGTGGAGGCAAAGCTATCATCGCAGGCAGTCCCAGGGTCGACACTTGAAGGGTAAAGTGGCCTTCTTTGAACCTTCTTTAGCAAATGCTGACTGTAATAAAAGACACAAAGGTTCTCATGTAACAAAAGATTGACTTGAGTAGGGGAATTTTGGTGTGAATAACAGACGTGCTTGAAAGGAATCTGACGGACAGCTGGGCTGACGTGATCCGAGAAGGAATGTATTTGTTCCAGCGCAACTAACGAACTAAGTGTTATATAGAATAAAAAGAAGTATTTCTGAAAGTGGAGTGCCATTGTTACTAAAATTAGGCAAGTGAGTCAACCTTGTATAAACTTTTCTCCACTTACAAGTTTTTTGATGAAGACTAGTTTCTGGGAAATGATGATGATGCTGATTGATATATATATAAAGGTGTTCAACTACGGCGGACATCAGCGCCCTTTAAAAAACTAGTCTTGGCAAAAGCCAGATATAAAACTTTCTAAAAACTATACAAGTGTAGCAAAACCTATTAAAAATACACATAAATAAAAAACATCAATCAAAACCTACTAAAAATTTTGTTCACTAAATCCTAAACTCTAAACTAGACAATCTAAAAACCTTCTCCACAGGTCTCCACGCACGGCCTACACGTGGGTGGGCCTGTTGACCGTCTCCCTCAACCACGATGAGGAGCCCATACGAGGGAGACTGTTGGCTCGCGACCCCGGGTGCGCCAAACCCGTACTTACCGAAGTAGGCCCCTGGGGGGAGTTTCTGGGAACTTCTCCCCTATCGTCAGTTCTGTGGTTGACAGAACTGATGATAGGGGAGAAGTTCCCAGAAACTAGTCTTCATCAAAAAACTTGTAAGTGGAGAAAAGTATATACAAGGTTGACTCACTTGCCTAATTTTAGGTACTAAGTGTTATCGCATAATATGCGCTGTATATACGGTAACTCCAGACCGTAATTTAGATTGGTTTCCCTTAGTTGGCAACTTCACGTTTCATGTAATTATAAAAAAGAGAAGCAGTCACTTAACGAGTGCTAAACTTGAATTCCAGTGTTATCAGTGTCATCCTTACCCCTATATATCCACGCATACCATTAGAGAAATCTCCTGCTCTAAACTGAGGCTACACAGCGGATCGCTTCAATTGGCATAAAGTTTCCCTAAGTACAAATTATAGTCTTGTGATTTATTATCCCCTTGACCCTGGGTTAGCTGGCTCCCTGGACTTCGGCTCACCTCGGGGTGCCCTCCTTTTCATCCTTATGGGATGCAAGGGATAATGATGTGCATTCCATAACCTCTCCTATCTAAATCCCAACCTCAACCTGCTCGTGGTGCAACCTGCTTTTACCAATGAGGCTCTAGGGACCAAGCGTTAGCGGTATAACTACATCAGAAATAGAGGAAATGCTATTTCACCTCTTACACTGACCTGTCACGGTGTACAAATGTTCCACAATTGGTGCTTGTGAGAAAAGCCAATGGACTTTAACACTCCTACCGGCTAGGTACGATGGACCCATTAACCAAAAACACGTGTGGCCCTCCAGACATACTGGGGGTTAAAGTGAGTGGATGATGTAACCACCATTACAAGCAAAAAATTGGTGTCCACTTAAAAAACAGTTACATTTATGCTACTTAATGAGCTAATGGCTTCATTGCCAAAGCCTAGCATTTGAAAACAACAACCTTTTCATCCTTACTCTCTCCCTTCCTTCCCTTGTCAAATTTCTTCTGCTCCTTTTTTTTTTCTCCTACTCCATTTCTCTTTCATCTTTTTTAAAAGCTGCCCCATGTTCTTATTCTTCTTTTCCCCTTTTTCTGTCAGCATTGTAATGGCTACTATTTTTTTGTCCATTTTATCCATTTTTTTCTCCCATACCTCACTTATCCACTCTGCTATTTCTGTGCACTCTGTCATTTAATGCTCCATGTTCGCTTCTCCCCCACACAGCTCACAAACCCCTTCCCTCTTCAGAAACAGTGTTCCTCTCCTCATCCATGACAGGCCTTCTCTTTCCCCCTTATTAATATGATCCATTTATTCCTCTCTTCCTCACTCACTTTTTATAATTCCACAGAAACCCAATGATTTTCTACTTTCTAAGCCCCCATATCTCCTGTTGTCTTATGCCCTCTATTCTATTTCCCACCTTCCTAAATCCTTCTCCATTCCCTCTCCCTTCTTTCAAACGTCTCCCATTCTTATTTCTCTCATTTTACCTTCTGCCCATATCCATCAACTGCTCTTACTTTTCATACAGTTTTGCTGGTCCATGCATAACCTTAAAATCTCTTTCCCTTCTTTCATCAAACATGTATACCAAAATTTCAAAACCTTTTTCCATTATTATTCCTTTAGTTTTTGGCCTGCCTAACTCATCAGATAGAGAACCCAGATGGGTGATCAGCACAATGTCTGGTATGAGAGTGAATTAATGCAGTTGGACTCTGAACATTAACAAGTGGATTTCTCGTTCTATATCGTGATTACACTTCCAAAAATGGTACACTAGCGTTTATTTACTATATGCGCAAGATTTCTTAAGTGCTGGATTTACGGTGTAGTGCGGGCAGAGGGGAAGAAAAGAGAGCTAACATGCTTTTGTTTCTGCAGTGTGGTCAACCTAGAAAAACACAATTCAGCCAAATTGCGATATGATAAGCAAAGATATGTGCCGAAGGTATGAGATGTGGTAACAAACAATTGAACTCCATCCGATATGCTGTATACTTATATATTTACTGTTATAAAACACATAGAAGTATTAAACAAATATTATGACAGCTATAAACACTCACTCGCTTTGTGATTCTTCGATTTCCAAGTCTACTGCGTCACTTTCATCGCTTGTATCCTCTAATGTGTTAATAATTTCATTAATTGCATTTTCTATTACACCATCGTTTCTCCAATATTGCATTTCCAGCTTTTGGACCTTCTTGCAGTATCCTTCACAATCCGTCACTTCTATAGCAAGTTTCTGCACATTTGTGGCTCTTGTTAACATTGCCTACTTTGAAAACATTCTTTATTTTTGCCCACGCCAGCTCAGTTGCATTCAGGTCACAGTTATACGGAGGTAGACGAAAAATAGTGTGTCCCCTTTCGAGAGCTATGACACTGACACTCGCTTTTAGATTTGTTGTAAACTGGTTAGCTACTAATTAACTTAAAAATTGCTCAAAATGAAATGGCGTACATGTGAAAGCTTAACATATTAGAAACTAGATGTCAGTGTATAGTGCATTTCCTGTTTCAAAGTTGTCATCTGTGTTTACGGAAATAGGCGAAACCTACCAAATGAGAACTTGGGACCAGAACGCTCAAGAAATCTTGCACATATCTTAGTTCTTGATGTTCCTAAAATGCTCTTTAACCCTAATGTTCAAATTCCATAAAGAAATTTGAATGAAAATTACTACCTTTGAAGAGAACCCAAACTTCAAGTTCATCAAGATACCGACAGAGACGCCCCTATCACCTCCAATGAGTTCACCAAACCAACATCCATTACTCGACAACAGCTGATAATGTTACGAAATGTGTTCTAGGTAAATGCCAGCAATAAGTGGAGCATTGAGTATTAGTTTGACTCAAAATTATATTCATTTTGTGCTTCATTGTATCATAGTCCTTACACATTGGAATTGAGAGATATTGTTTCTATGCACCGAGTGTCTTTCCTCCACAAATGAGAACTGCTGGCACTGGCACTGTTATTCTTTAAATATTTATACAACGGAAAAGGACTCACTGGACATTAAGCATAATGAAGAGTAAGTCACATCAACCTACCAACACCAGTGAATCGACTGTCATGAGTGTGCTCCAAAAGCTTTTCTGCCTTTCGTAGCTTCTCCTGTAAGTCCTGGAATACTGCATCTCGCTGGTCTTGTTTTAATGAAGGATCTCTGTAAACATAAATTAACATTTACAATTCTAGACCTGTGCCAAAATCTGGCAGCATGCTGCTACTTCAAAGTATAAAATTGAAAGAAGTTTAGAGACAGTAAAGCACAACTTAGCACAAAAGTGAATCGAGAAGATATTCACACACTGCTTCACTCATACTGTTTTTTCACAGGACATGTTTCAAGAGCTTTTGCTCTTATCATCGGCTGGAACTCGACTAGTGCAAATTGTAGTGGTTTCCTCTTTCTCCGTATCGCCAATAGATGGCATGATGTACTTGTCAAAGATATCTGGTGTTGGAGTTTCAAAATTCATGACTCTATGACGATTTTTGTTAATGAAGATTTTTTCCCATACGGAAAGGTCTATGGGGTGATTAACATATTTTATTAAAGATGTTTCTAAGTTGACGTCATGTCTAGTATTCAAAAAATGAAAAAATTTTCTGTTTCTCCATTTTTAATGTTTCTTATATGTTCTTTAGTTCTGATGTCAATATTTCTTTTTGTTTTTCCTATATAAATTTTAGCGTAAGTTTCACATTTGATCTCATAGATTTCAGGTTTTTCTTTGGTAGTAATTGAATTATTTTTTTTTGGGGGGGGGGTACCTTTTAACACATTTCTGATATTAAATCTATTTTGAGGTGCAAGAATTATGTTTTGTGTTGAGAAGATTTTTTTTAATTTATTATGTGCTGATGGATGGAAGGTAAATTTTTTAAAAAAATTTTTTCTCTTTTGCTCCTTAGGTTCTACTAGGGTGGTGGATGAGTCTGTTAACTGTTTTGTCCACTAAATTTGGGTTGAAACCGTTGGACATAGTTACTTAAAGAAAAAAAAAAGGAACTATGTCCAATGGTTTCAACCCAAATTTAGTGGAAAAACAGTTAACAGACTCAACAAGGCTAAGAAAATAAAGGAAACCGCCACCCTAGAACCTACAGGAGCAAAAGAGAAAAAAAAAAATTTAAAAATTTACCTTCCATCTATCAGCCCATAATAAATTCAAAAAAAATCTTCTCAACACACAACATAATTCTTGCACCTCATAATAGATTTAATATCAGAAATTTATTAAAAGGCCTCCCCCACCAAAAAAAAAAAATCAATTACTACCAAAGAAAAACCAGGAATCTATGAGATCAAATGTGAAACTTGCCCTAAAATTTATATAGGAAAAAAAAAACGAAATATTGACATCAGAACTAAAGAACATATAAGAAACATTAAAAATGGTGAAACAGAAAAATCAGCAGTGGCTTTTCATTTTTTGAATACTAGACATGACATCAACTTGGAAACATCTTTAATAAAATATGTTAATCACCCCATAGACCTTTCCGTATGGGAAAAAATCTTTATTAACAAAAATCGTCATAGAGTCATGAGTTTTGAAACTCCACCACCGGACATCTTTGACAAGTACATCACGCCATCTATTGACAAAACGGAGAAAGAGGAAACCACTACAATTTGCACTAGTCGAGTACCAGCTGATGATAAGAGCAAAAGCTGTTGAAACATGTCCTGTGAAAAAACAGTGTGAGTGAAGCAGTGTGTCAATATCTTCTTGATTCACTTTTGGGCTGCTACTTCACTTACTCTCAGTATTATACATTTTACAGCAATTGTTGCAAGAAAAGCATTTGTATCTAATGTGTTTCTCCAGCATTGAAACTTGTTTCATGTAAATCTTAATGATACCATTTTGAAAAATGTGCACTATCATGTCACTATAATTTTGACTTTTGTATGACTAGGAGAGAAAGAAAAGGTAATGGAAAAATAAATACTTGCCATCTGAGAAAAATATATTCAAACTGATAGCAAGGAATGTCTTGGAAATGGCTAATTAAAACAAAAGTTTTTGACAAATTGTGTGCGTTAAAGAGATCTACATTTTTTGTGCAGTCAGATTTTGTCTATATGTCTTACAACTTAACATTTATGCAAAAGTTTCACAATGAAAAGACTTCAGCAGTTATTCTCAGAAAATTTGAGTTTATAAATTTCACGTTTCTTTGCCTATGATAGACATCCTGTATTCCACTGTAAAATTTTTAATTGGTTATGAATATTCTGTTCCACCTGGAAATCTGAATGGGGAGCTGTTTATAGATGTTTAAAATTGGGCACCATAAATGGCGGTTACATCACCCTAAATACAGAAAGGTAAGAACATGAAAGAAAATAAAATGATCCCTAGGTCTCGAATACTCTAATACCATTAGGGTCAAAGAAAACTGAGAAAGATGAGTCAAATATGAGGTCTGTTCAATAAAAAGTTATTATAATTTTTTTTACGGTCATAATAATTTTTCACACAAAAATTCAATCTTATTATATTCTGTTAGCTTAATATGAAACAAAAACGCCGTAGTAGTTTAATTGTTGGTACTCCTGGTTCCCACCTGTGAGAACCAGGCATGTTCAGTATCGCCTACCGCTGCAATGGAGATAACACGCGAGGAACAATATGCGGCTTTGAAATTCTGCTTTCATCTCAACAAATCTTCAGTTGAGGCCAATACAATGTTACAGGAGGCCTGAGAGTCTGCTCTTCCCTACAGCACAGCTCGAAGGTGGTTTAAAATGTTTAAACAGGGGAGACAATCAATTTCAAAGGGAGGTGGACCCGATGCTCCGGTTACTGCTCTTACAGAAGAAAACATCAACACTGCTGCTGCCATTGTGAGAGAGGATCGACGAATTACCTTAAGATCACTTTCTGAAATACTGAACATTTCATTGGGTGCCACCCACACACTGGTGACAGAAACATTACACATGAGACGTGTTTGTGCACAATGGGTTCCAAGACTGTTGATTCCCGAACAAAAGGAGATTCACATGCAGATCTTCATGCAGTTAAAGTTGATGTTAGAGGAAGATCCGGAGTTTCTTTCAAATGTAATCACAGCTGATGAAAGTTGGCTACATCATTTTGATCCTGAGAGCAAACAGCAAAGCTCAGTGTGGAAACCTCCTTCATCACCAACCCCCAAAAAAGCAAAAGTGGTTGCTTCTGCTGGGAAAGTTATGGTTATCTCATTCGTTGATATTCATGGAATGGTTTATCAGCATGTTGTGCCTGCACACACATCAGTAACTGGACAATACTACAGGGATGTCCTGAAAACATTGCAAGTCCATATCAGGTACAAAAGACCACACTTCCATGAAGCAGGCTGGATGATGCACCATGAAAATGCGCGGCCGCATATTGCCAATGTTGCTGAATATCTTGCATAAATCAACATGAAGTGCATCCCTCACCCTCCGTGTAGACCAGATTTAGCCCCATGTGACTTTCTTCTATTCCCTAACTTGAAGAAACGTCTTTGTGGGAGTCATTATCCATCATCAGAAGTAGTGGTGAAGGCTGCGGAGGCGATTTTGAAGGATCTCTCAAAAAATGGTTTCCAGCATGTCTTTGAAGACTGGCAGAAATACTGGGACAAGTGCATCGCATTCAGGGGAGACTATTTTGAGAAGGACCATCAAAATTATGAGGATGAGTACATTTTCAAAAAAAAAAAAAAAAAAAAAAAAAAGTGATCATTCTTTATTGAACAGCCCTCGTATGACTGGATAGGAAAGGTAAAAGAGAATCTGATATATGGAAAAGAGGAAATATCAGTCCAGCTCAATGAATTATCAAGTTGACCAGTGCTTAATGGTGAACAGCCCTAGTCTTTCCGCAGCTCAATTTTCTACAAAATTAAATTCTTCATCTAATAACTAAGCTGTCAAAACTACCCCAGAACTTGCTCTATAAATTTTAACAAATAATCCAATTTAAGTTAATTGATGGAAATTAATCATTTCTTCACACTAGCCATATATAGGCTAAGGTTTCTGACAGAGTCAACATGAACAAAATCAAAGTATAAACTTGAAAGAAGCGTAGGGACAGTGAAGCACAAATTAGTACAGAAGTGAATCGAGAAGATATTGACACATTGCTTCACTCACACTGTTTATTCACAGGACATGTTTCAAGAGCTCTTGCTCCTATCATCAGCTGATACTTAATTAGTGCAAGTTGTAGTGGTTTCTTCTTTCTCCGTATTGTTAATAGATGGCTTGATGTACTTGTCAAAGATGTCCGGTGGTGAAAAAAATCAATGTCACGGCCGGGATTTGAACCACAGATTTCCTGGTTTCTGTCCAGACACACTAACACATTGAGCTACCATGGCCAACTTGCTGTCATGACATTAAATTCTCCATTTGACTCGTATATTTCCCTGGTAGAGCACTAGTGACCAGGAGAACTGTGGTTCAAATCCTGGCCATGGCATTGAATTTTTTCATGTTGACTATCTATCAAAAACCTTAGCCTATATATGGCTAGTGTGAAGAAATGATTATTTCCATCAATTAACTTAAATAATAAGAGTTAAATGATAAAGCCTGGGACTCAAGTACTTATGATAGTAAGTCGCCACAAACGGTGGATCTCGAATACCAGAGCCCCTAATGGTTTACCAGGGAAATATATGAGTCAAATGGAGAGTTTAATGTCATGACGGCAAGTTGGCCATGGTAGCTCAATGGGTTAGAGCGCCTGGATGGAAACCAGGAGATCCATGGTTCAAATCCGGCCGTGGCATTGAAATTTTCATGTTGACTATATCAAATAATCCAATACTTGATCTCGACATTGAAAAAGCAGCCATCATATAATATGAAAAATTAAACAGACTACCTTATAATGACAGGAGAAAAAATAAAATCCAAGTAAACTTAAAAACTCAACAAAGTTTGCTTACTAAAGTCAAAGAAATCAAACTGGATTTTCTTTCTCATTTTAACACATGCAGGAAGGCTATGTTTTTTTCTATCTTTTCTTCACAAATTTTTGCAAGTCAACATAATATCAATAGTAACTGTTGCATTGTTCTATCTTACAAATCCACAAAATAACATTTCAAGGCATTTTGCTTCAAATTAAAATGAGAATTATATGAGGGGCTTAAGGAAATGATTTACAATACATAGCAATGTTATACTAATACAGTACATTTATGGGCACATCAGCTCGTAGCACAATGAACTGACTTTAATACACCATGCAAATGTTAGATGGTAGTTTTGAGTACAATGTATAGTGAAAGGACTGTTTGTAAAGGTAATCGGACTGAAAAATTCAATGCCACAGCCAGGATTTGAACCACGGATCTCCCAGTTGCTCTTAACCATTGAGCTACCATGGCAATATGCCTGTATAACATTAAATTCTCCAACTGACTCATATTTTTCCCAGTAAACCGCTAGGAGATATGTACAATTAGACATATACCATTTGTGATGACTTACTGGACTATAAGTTACCTAAGTCCCGGTCTTTATAGTTCAGATCACTTAAAGTTGTCATGAAGTATACCAAGAGATCACATACACTTAAATCATGTTAATAAATAAGATACAAAATTGACTATTGTAAATCATCTCCAAACGCCACTAGTATATGCACTATTAAAATATTTTGAAGCCTCTCTTGTAAAAGTGTAACTTTTGCACTAGTGATATTGTATTTGTCTGCTGCAAGTGTCACACACTGTATGAAGTGTTCAATTTGGTCAATGTGGAACCAAACAAACTAATACACTTTCTCCAGCTGGGTATGCAGATTGTCACGTTAAAGTTATCGTTCTAATTGATAAATTTCCACTGTCCTGTGAACAGATACTTACGCCACTTTAATATCACTGAAAAGACTACGGAGTTCTGTCTGCTGTTTCTTAAGCGCCTCCAAATCACGGAATGCACGAGTCAAGCGGAGATTAGTTCGAGGATCAGGCTCTGACGCTGAAGGAGACCGTACCATCAGAGAGGCTACGAACACTAGCCAAACCACCAAAAGCGCGATCAATGCACGCACCCAACCCACCTGTCGTGCAAACTTCATCGCATAACGGCCCTGAAATTCAAAATCATAGTTTAGAATCTTCCGAAAATCTTCTCTGTGTAACATAACCTTACTTCACTATGAAGACACTGAGAGGGCACGTTGTTGTCTTATTATAAGAAATAAGCATGCGAAATTAGAACCAATCTGTCAAGCTGATTTAGCCCCCTTCAATAACGTCAGTTATATATACGTTTCATAACACTAGTTTAGTCACCGATTATGTGGCATTTACCCCTTTTCTTGCTTCCTGCACATTGCAAATTATGTTGAACTTCATGATGATGGCTACAATCATACAAGCACTATGCTGTCATATTTCGTTGCTATATATTAAAAAAGAACATTCCCTAAATGTTATTTACAATAAAAATTATTTGACCATAACCTCACACATTCTGCATATCCGCTCCTTTCAGAATAGGTGTACTAATACTTACCTAACATTCACGTATCATATTTAAGAGGGGATGAGATTCAGAGTTGTTGAAATCACAGTCTTTAAGACAACCTACATTCTAACCAAACGTGAACATTATTTCTCGTCAGCTCCTAAAGGCTAAATGTCAATGTTTCGTTATAAAATTGCTCTTTCAACATAACCAGAGGTTAACCTATTCTACGCCAATAACACACCTCCCCTTCCTTCTTTATTACATTAATTGGGCTGACGGGCTCTCTTCAGGATAGCCAACTTTGCACTACAGGTACTATAGAGTGGTATAGATCCATCAGGTGAAAGAATTGTACATTTTGTAGCGACAGTTATTAAAATTTAAATAGAAATTAACAGAATCGGCAGCTTCGCTCCAGAGTCTGTGGGGTTTAAGAGCCTTTCGACAACTAAGGTCATTTGGCATCAATACCAAACTTAAAAAAAAAAACTATAAAAATTATGTTAAAAAGCAGAAACAAGGAGTTAAAAGCATGATATGTTGCAATCTTTCCGTATTTAGCTTTCTCTGATTCATCCTGTCTCTTCACGTGCGTTACTCTGAAAAACATAAAACTTCTCTTTTCTGGCGTATTACAAATAGTCAACTGGACGATAAGAAGGTTCCCTGCGGATGAAGATAGACGCTGATTTAAAATTTGATAATCACTTTAGCATCCGTGACGGGTTTTTAAAAAGTATGTTTAATATCTACTAATTTATAATATAACAAAGATATTTTTCAATGTCTTTTTGGAGCAAAAACTTACTTTCGAAAATACTCTCCAGCACTTAGCTCCCGTTTCATCCTGATGTTTATAGATTGTCTTATCAAAGCTATTTCAGTATTACCGAAGGAGATGATGATGATGATGTGAATAGGGGCGCTCAACTACGGCGGTCATCAGCGCCCTTTAAAAAACAAGTCATGGCAAAAGCCAGATATAAAAATTTCTAAAAAAAAAACTATTAAAACTGCACACATATATATTTAAAAAAAATAAATAAATAAAAACTTGCTAAAAATTTCCTTCACTAAATCCTAAAGTCTAATTTGGAGAAGAATTTAAATACCTTCTCCACCACTGCGTTATCGCCCGCTAGCATTTCTGCGAAGCTGGCCGGCAGCTGCAGAGACGTCCTAAGGTCTGCTAGGTGAAAACACTAGCAGCACGTGTCGCACAGATAGCGCTTCATTGCAAAACGGACACGGTGGAGAAGGCTCCTTTTTAAAAAGAAAACTATGAGTAAAAAAGCAGTGCCCAATACGCAACCGAGCCAAACTCACCTCCTCGCAACGAGATGACCGACAGGAGGTAACCCAGGGAATCGGAAGTTCTTTCACAGATCTATGTTTATTATTGCGGAGAGCGGACCACTGTTCCTGCCAGCAGGTTTGCACAGCTCTGCGCAATACGGCCCTAAAATCTTCCGATGTCACATATGGTACTCGAACCCTGGGCTTCATGGTAGCCGTCTTGGCTGCCGAATCCGGCATTTCATTCCCCCGCAAGCCTACGTGACCAGGTATCCATGCACACACCACGCTCACGCCAGAAGCGTGTAAAACGTGGAGGTCATCCTGTATACGCTGCACAATAGGGTGGTAGTTGTACAGCTGCCGTAGGCTTTGAAGTGCACTGAGGGAATCACTCAGGATTAAGCAGTTCCCCAACTTTAGTCGACGTACGTGTAAAATGGCCCGGTATATTGCATAGAGCTCTGCGGTAAAATGGAAGTGCTAGTGTGGAATCCGAATGTATAGGGTTCGGTTCCACACACGTAAGCACAACCAACACCATTTGAGGACTTCGACCCATCAGTATAAATTATAACATGGTCCTGATATCGCGATAAAAATTATAAAAAACATGTGCGGATACTAGACATAGACATGGTAGATTTATCATATTTTGTCATGCCCAGATCAACGTGGGACGCTCTGCACAACAAAGGAAGGTATGTCCTCTCCCCCCTAGGATACATCTTGGGCATTTCAGTATCCAGATGTATAAGGAGCTCCTGGAAACGAAAACCAGGTGGCTTTGGTTTAATAGAAGTGTTTCTATAACGCAAGTTCATGAAGGTATTAAAGAACGGCGTAAACGTTGGATGTGTGGGCATGCAATTAAGTCCACAGCCATAATTCGCTAATAACATGTTGCGCCTGTACTGCAGAGGAGGTTCTGCAGACTCAGCATACAGGCTTATAACTCGGCTCGTTGGAAATGCCCCAACTGCTATGCGTTTGCCACAATTATGGACTGTGTCTAATCTCTTCAGCACAGATGGTCGTGCTGAGCCATAAACGATACCACCATAATCTAATTTGGAACGGATGAGTGCGCGATAAAGTCGCAATAACACTGTACGATCCGCTCCCCACGATTTTCCACTTAGTACCCGCAAGATATTTAAAGATCGGTCACATCGTGCTTTCAGTTGTGCTATGTGCGACGACCAACTAAGATATCTATCAAATATCAATCCAAGGAACCTCGTCTCATCTGTAGTAGATCAGCGCCCAGCTGGAGCCTTGGAGGTAGTCGACTCTGCTGACGCCAATTGTTAACACAGATGGTTTTCTCAGCGGAGAATCGGAAGCCGTTCTTTAAACTCCAACTCTTAAGATTGTTCAAGGTGGTTTGTAGACGGCACTCTAAAAATGGTGTGCGCTGAGATGTACAGTAGGTGGCAAAGTCGTCTACAAATAGACATGACGAGACTCCCGGATGTACACATTTCGAGATAGAATTAATCGCAATAGCAACACTTAGTACCGATCCCTGTGGTACGCCGTTCTCTTGAACAAAAAGGTTTGAAAAAACCGAGCCAACCCTTACTCGGAATACGCGGTCTTTCAAGAATTCCTGAAGGAAGAGTGGTAGGCGTCCACGTATATTCCAGGTGTGCAGAGTACGTAGCAACCCTGCCCGCTAAACACGTATCATAAGCCTTTTTGAGGTCAAAAAATATTCCGACTGTTTGACAGTTTTTAAGAAATCCGTTCATAATCTGTGTCGACATGGACACAAGATGATCCACTGTTGAACGGCGTCGTCGAATACCACACTGGATGTTATTCAGTAGATTGTGCGTTTCCAGCCACCATACCAACCGCCCATTTATCATGCGTTCCATCACCTTGCATACACAACTGGTGAGGGAAATAGGACGGTAGCTAGAAGGGAGTTGACGGTCCTTGCCAGCTTTAAAGTTAGGTATAATGGTGGCTTCTCGCCACTTGTCCGGAAACGTGGCATCAACCCAAACACGGTTATAGACCTCGAGCAGGAATGCCTTACCTTTAGGTGAGAGATGTTGTAACATTTGGACGTGGATTCCGTCCGGTCCTGGTGCTGTCAGTCGCGATGATGAAAGAGCGTGTTCTGACTCTGCCAAGGTGAAGAGGCGGTTGTAATCTTCAAGGTTTCTGGAACTAAACTCGAAACCTTGAGATTCTAACTGAGTTTTAACTGAGATAAACTCAGGAGCATAGTTACTGGAGCTAGACACCTGAGCGAAAGCACCACCGAAGGTGTTAGCCACGACAAACGGATGAACAACAACTCCTGCCGGTGTTTTCAGACCAGCGATTGGCAAGTGGGTTGATTTTCCGGCCACGCGTCGTAACCTATCCCATACAAGAGATGAAGGTGTACATCTGTTAAAAGATAATACAAAATTGTTCCATGAGATCTTTTTGCTATTCTTAATTATTTGCCTAGACTGTGCACGTGCTTTCTTGTACTCAATTTGATTACTTAGGGTACAATGTCGCTGGAATACCCTCAGAACACGTCTACGAGCACGAATAGCATTCCGGCAGTCGTTGGTCCACCATGGGACAGGAAATCGCCCGGGTTGGGTAGCCGAACGTGGAATAGACTGTTCTGCAGCGGAAAGAATTTTCTCTGTGAGATGATCGACTAGATCATTCACAGAATCGTGCTCGTTGTAATCAAAGACAGCCAACTGGGTGTAAAGGTTCCAGTTGGCACGATCAAATCGCCATCTTGGGATATGTGAGGGACACACATCTTGTGCTCAGAGACTAAGAAGACGTGGGAAGTGGTCGCTGGAATGTAAATCAGAGATGACATTCCACTGCAATGAAACTGATAACTGGGATGAAAACACTGCCAAATCGATGTGCGAATAGGTGTTAAAGGCGTCTGAAAGGAACGTTGGCTCTCCGGTATTCAGGAGAACCAAGTTATTGCTCTCCAAAAATTGTGCAATGAGGTTGCCTCTCGAACATGCCCGAGTTGAGCCCCAAAGTGGGTGATGGGCATTCAAGTCTCCAACTATTAGAAATGGTGTTGAAAGTTGGGAAACCAGATCTTCGAGGTCAATTAACGAGATGTCATCTGATGGCGGTACATATACATTGCAAATGCAGAATTCGATTGATGGCAGCTTAATCCTTACAGCTACAGATTGTATGTCTGATTGTAGCTGTAACGGATCTACAAATATATCATCCCTGAGGAGCATCATAGTGCCCCCATGAGCTGGAATGCCCTCTTCTGTTTCAATATCACCCCTCAGTGGTGTGTAGCGTCTGATTTTAAACCTGTCTTGCGGTCGTAACTTAGTCTCTTGTAAGCATACCAATAAGGGGTTATGCTTACTGAGCAAAAGTTCCAGTTCTGGTCGATGTGTTCTTAAACCCCGTATGTTCTATTGTAGGATACCCATCGAACTATGGAGATAGAATGTAAAAGTTGGTCTACATTAAGACGACTTCAACGGTGGCTGAATCAGTTTACCCTTTTTCTTCGGTGTAGGGCTAACACCTTTTTCTGCCGGTTTATCCTGGCCCCTTTTTGTTGCCGTTCTTGCAATTTGGTCGGTATCCTCTTGGTCCATCTCTTCGGCGAAGGAGGCCCCTTTCCCTAAAGAAAACTTAGGTTCGAGGGCTTCAAATTTATTGGACACAGAGATCGACGAAGATGACAGTCGTCGATCCGAATCATCACCAGAAAGCTCTTCAGAAGAAGAGCTTCGGGATGTCCTAGAGGCTTCCTTCTTTCTGGGGATACGGGTCGAATCTTTAAGGAAATCTGTCCTCTGGTAACTGGTGTTAAATACTTTAGGCGGTGGATCGTATATTACAGGCTTGTCATATTTAGATGTAGAAGTCGACGGTTTGGCTTGGGACGGGGCTGAGGTTTTAGTTTCCTTCGTCCGTTTAGGCGATGTATTTGCCGACGCTGGTGATGGATTTGTGGACTTCCGTACTTGTGTCGGGACAAGAACTCTATCTAAGATGGTAGCCTCACCTGCACCGCAGGTTTGCGTTGCAATTACTTTTCTAGGAACGGGTTTAGCTAAAACAGAGCTATAAGTACCGGACCTAGGGACGGAGGGCAGGCGAGTACGCAGGAGCTTCCGGGCGTCCGAGAAAGATACCTTCTCCTTAACCCGGATCTCCTGTATTGCCTTTTCTTCCACAAAACGTGGGCAGTCTTTGGAACTAGATGGATGCTCCCCGGCACAGTTTATACATTTAATGGGCGAGGAGCACTCACCATCGTGTAATGCCAAGCCACATTTGACGCATGCTGGAGATCCGTTACACAGTTGACTAGTGTGACCATAACGCTGACACTTGTAGCACCGCAGGGGGTTTGGAATATGGGGCCTAACCTCAATACTCTCGTATCCTCTCTTTTGAGGAAGATCTACCCTATTAAAAGTAAGGAACAGGGTACGAGTAGGCAACAATTCCCCACGTTCTCTGCGCTGCACTCGGTACACACATGTAACTCCCTTGTCTTTTAGGTTCTCCTGAATCTCCTCGTTGGACATACCGTCCAACGAACGGGTGGTTACCACCCCGCGCGAGGAGTTCAGGGTCTTATGTATTGTAACGGTTATAGGAGAACTGCCTAGCATGCTTGCCTTCAATAATGATGCTCCCTGGGAGTTAGAATGCGCCTCAACCAGGAGCGTGCCGTTTCGCGATCGTATGCAAGAATTTACAGGACCAGCAATTTTGTCTAATCCCCTCTGGATGGTAAAAGGGCTCACTGTCGTAAATTTCTGGCCTTCTTCATTTCGACTGATTACCAAGTAGCGAGGACCACAAGACTCAACTACTTCTTTTCCATTGCTACAATTTTTTTAATTAGTTTTTGAGTAAAGTGTACCATAATAAGTATAAACTTGGAAGAAGCGTAGGGACAGTGAAGCACAAATTAATACAAAAGTGAATCGAGAAGATATTGACACATTGCTTCACTCACACTGTTTATTCGCAGGACATGTTTCAAGAGCTCTCGCTCCTATCATCAGCTGATACTAGACTAGTGCAAGTTGTAGTGGTTTCCTCTTTCTCCGTATTGTCAATAGATGGCGTGATGTACTTGTCAAAGATGTCCGGTGGTGGAGTTTCAAAATTCATGACTCTATGACGATTTTTGTTAATGAAGATTTTTTCCCATACGGAAAGGTCTATGGGGTGATTAACGTATTTTATTAGAAATGTTTCCAAGTTGATGTCATATCTAGTATTCAAAAAATGAAAATCCACTGCTGATTTTTCTGTTTCACCATTTTTAATGTTTCTTAGATGTTCTTTAGTTCTGATGTTAATATTTCTTTTTGTTTTTCCTATATAAATTTTAGGGCAAGTTTCACATTTGATCTCATAGATTCTTGGTTTTTCTTTGGTAGAGATTGAATTTTTGGGAGGGCCTTTTAACAAATTTCTGATATTAAACCTATTTTGAGGTGCAAGAGTTATGTTGTGTTTTGAGAAGATTTTTGGAATTTGTTATAGGCTGATGGGTGGAAGGTGAATTTTTTAAAAATCCCATCAGCCTATAACAAATTCCAAAAATCTTCTCAAAACACAACATAACTCTTGCACCTCAAAATAGGTTTAATATCAGAAATTTGTTAAAATGCCCTCCCAAAAATTCAATCACTACCAAAGAAAAACCAGGAATCTATGAGATCAAACGTGAAACTTGCCCTAAAATTTATGTAGGAAAAACAAAAAGAAATATTAACATCAGAACTAAAGAACATCTAAGAAACATTAAAAATGGTGAAACAGAAAAATCAGCAGTGGCTTTTCGTTTTTTGAATACTAGACATGACATCAACTTGGAAACATCTTTAATAAAATACATTAATCATCCCATAGACCTTTCCGTATGGGAAAAAATCTTCATCAACAAAAATCGTCATAGAGTCATGAATTTTGAAACTCCACCACCGGACATCTTTGACAAGTACATCACGCCATCTATTGACAAAACGGAGAAAAAGGAAACCACTACAACTTGCACTAGTCGAGTATCAGCTGATGATAGGAGCGAGAGCTCTTGAAACATGTCCTGTGAATAAACAGTGTTAGTGAAGCAATGTGTCAATATCTTCTCGATTCACTTTTATATTTACCATAATATTTGGCGTAAAATTCATCCCCCAGTGCTCCCCACCCACCACGGAGTCCTACAAGGGGTCACCCCACTGGGATGACAGGGCTACACAGGGGATATAGCGAGCTCGCCGTCCCACTCACCCTGGAGGTCGGTACAATACCTAGTCCTGGCCGCTTGTTTAGGGGTGGGTTAGTCCCTAACCTCCCGTTTAGGTGAAGCAGAAGCCAAAGTAGTGTATTAGAAATGCGCACCCTCCCCGAATTCAGAAAAACACTGTTACGAGCTCAGATACGCATCCCTCAACCACCAGGACAAACATTTCCATCGACACGGGTCTCCACGCACGGCCTACACGTGGGTGGGCCTGTTGACCGTCTCCCTCACCCACGAAGAGGAGCCCACACGAGGGAGACTGTTGGCTCGGGATCCCGGGTGCGCCAAACCCCTACCTACCGAAGTAGGCCCCTGGGGGGTTACCGAAAGGCAACATTAAATCACTTTTACTTTCTCTACTAGGTACATACAATAAGTCGGAAAATGTATTGCGTAATACCCAAAAGTTCAATAACAAGATTTCGTTGAAAATACAGAATTTGAGGTTCCCTGAATTAAAAACAATTGTTTGGAAAAGATACTCAAGTATGTGTGTTAACATCATAACTAAAAAATGAAGTCACTTAAATACCAAACTTCACGTTTTGTACGTTCAGCATCTTTCAACGATAGGACAGGAATATTTTAGAGAAAATCTCCCGTTCCGGACTATCTTCAACAGGAAACATTTTTCTCTCTCGAAAATATAGATTTCAAAAACTGGCTCTAACAATTTTAATTAAATTGTCATATGCTGATGTTATTTCATAATAAAAGAAATGTTTAAATTCAATTTTCTGGAAATATCCACATAAGTTCTCTCCACTCTGAATGACTTTTACATAACCTTAAAGAGATAGACGAAATCTTACTACATACAAAAAACAAAAACAAAAATGTAGATCTCATATCCTTAAACGCACAATTTGTGTCCAATCATTTTTTTAATATAAAACTCTTATACTAGTTGGTACTCTTCTCAAAAAAATTGTTATAACCCACCTCCGTGGCTAGAAAGTATACACCAGGAAGTATATACAAATAGGACATGACAAAATTATCAACATTTTACTTAATATATTTGATACAATTCCATGCTAATTCGTTTATCATTTTATTACTGATTGTATATCGGCATATAATTGTATATTGATATTTACTATAGTCTTTAAGGCTAAATTATTTGACTTTTGATGGATAGAGTTAAATGATGAAGCCTGGGACTTAAGTACTTACAATAGTAAGTCGCCACAAACGGTGTATCTCGGATGCGAGAGCCCCTAGTGGTCTACCGGGAAAATAAACGAGTCAACTGGAGAATTTAATGTCAGGAAGGCACGTTGGCCATGGTAGCTCAAAGGTTAAGAGCGACTGGACGGAAACCAGGAGATCCGTGGTTCAAATCCCGGCCATGGCATTGAATTTTTCATGTTGACTCTATCCATCAAATACCTTAGCCTATATACGGCTAGTGTGGAGAAATGATAAATTTCCATCAATTAACTAAAATAATAAGAGTTAAATGATGAAGCCTGGGACTTAAGTACTTACAATAGTAAGTCGCCACAAACGGTGTATCTCGGATGCGAGAGCCCCTAGTGGTCTACCGGGAAAATAAACGAGTCAACTGGAGAATTTAATGTCAGGAAGGCACGTTGGCCATGGTAGCTCAAAGGTTAAGAGCGACTGGACGGAAACCAGGAGATCCGTGGTTCAAATCCCGGCCATGGCATTGAATTTTTCATGTTGACTCTATCCATCAAATACCTTAGCCTATATACGGCTAGTGTGGAGAAATGATAAATTTCCATCAATTAACTAAAATAATAAGAGTTAAATGATGAAGCCTGGGACTTAAGTACTTACAATAGTAAGTCGCCACAAACGGTGTATCTCGGATGCGAGAGCCCCTAGTGGTCTACCGGGAAAATAAACGAGTCAACTGGAGAATTTAATGTCAGGAAGGCACGTTGGCCATGGTAGCTCAAAGGTTAAGAGCGACTGGACGGAAACCAGGAGATCCGTGGTTCAAATCCCGGCCATGGCATTGAATTTTTCATGTTGACTCTATCCATCAAATACCTTAGCCTATATACGGCTAGTGTGGAGAAATGATAAATTTCCATCAATTAACTAAAATAATAAGAGTTAAATGATGAAGCCTGGGACTTAAGTACTTACAATAGTAAGTCGCCACAAACGGTGTATCTCGGATGCGAGAGCCCCTAGTGGTCTACCGGGAAAATAAACGAGTCAACTGGAGAATTTAATGTCAGGAAGGCACGTTGGCCATGGTAGCTCAAAGGTTAAGAGCGACTGGACGGAAACCAGGAGATCCGTGGTTCAAATCCCGGCCATGGCATTGAATTTTTCATGTTGACTCTATCCATCAAATACCTTAGCCTATATACGGCTAGTGTGGAGAAATGATAAATTTCCATCAATTAACTAAAATAATAAGAGTTAAATGATGAAGCCTGGGACTTAAGTACTTACAATAGTAAGTCGCCACAAACGGTGTATCTCGGATGCGAGAGCCCCTAGTGGTCTACCGGGAAAATAAACGAGTCAACTGGAGAATTTAATGTCAGGAAGGCACGTTGGCCATGGTAGCTCAAAGGTTAAGAGCGACTGGACGGAAACCAGGAGATCCGTGGTTCAAATCCCGGCCATGGCATTGAATTTTTCATGTTGACTCTATCCATCAAATACCTTAGCCTATATACGGCTAGTGTGGAGAAATGATAAATTTCCATCAATTAACTAAAATAATAAGAGTTAAATGATGAAGCCTGGGACTTAAGTACTTACAATAGTAAGTCGCCACAAACGGTGTATCTCGGATGCGAGAGCCCCTAGTGGTCTACCGGGAAAATAAACGAGTCAACTGGAGAATTTAATGTCAGGAAGGCACGTTGGCCATGGTAGCTCAAAGGTTAAGAGCGACTGGACGGAAACCAGGAGATCCGTGGTTCAAATCCCGGCCATGGCATTGAATTTTTCATGTTGACTCTATCCATCAAATACCTTAGCCTATATACGGCTAGTGTGGAGAAATGATAAATTTCCATCAATTAACTAAAATATTTGACTTTTGTTACTGCTAATGATATTGTGTATATATGTCACAATTGCTGGTTTATCTTAATGAAATGTACAAATTAATGCTGCACTGCCTTCTGTAAAAATTAGTGCAAATGCCCGTCCAGACTTTTCGTTCACCTAATGTTAAAACTGATAACTTGACTCTGAAGGTCTTCCATGGTTTCGAAATCTCATCTGTCTCATTAGTAATTATCAATTTCTTTCTCCAAGGTACCCACGACTCATAAATGTGCCAATCTCTATATAAGGAATCAGACTAACTTTCTACGTCTGATCCTTCCAAAAATTCAGATATAAATTGTATTGGAATACCTGCAGTATATTCTGTTCCAACCATTGTTAAAGGAATAGAACAAAGGATTTATTAAGAACCTAAGGTTACTTATTCAGTTATAATATATGATATAAACTATCTTACATTTACATAAGTTTCCAACTACTTTGACATTTATAATTTAAACATAAAAGCGCAAAGAAAATGATATTTCTTTTGCATGTAGACATTACTGGGTTTTTTAAAAAAGAAACGCCTCAAGTAAATACTCGTGATGTCATCTGTTGGTGTTTCTTCAGATACTTTACTGTCCTGAATGCAGATAGCACATCCATATAATTTTAACTGGCCACTTGTTTTTAAGATCTTGCCGTTAGATGGTAGTGTTACATCTAACATTTCCTGAGAACATAACAGAAGTAAACGCACCGATTCCTCTTCTCTAAGTACGAGTACATCACAGTCTGTCCTTATCTTTGGGAAATAAGCAAAATGTTGATTCGGTAATCAATTCTTTTGATATTCAGTTATTTCTTGTATTACACCAATTAAGATTCAATTAGATATTAGTTATTTATATATTATGTATATATACAATTGAATATCAAAATTTGTATCGGCACAAGGCCATGAAATTCAAAATAAAAACCTGAAACCTAGCACCAATTAAATATTAGATATTAGCATATTAACAAATATCACCACATTTCCATCCTGATGTTTATAGATTGTCTTATCAAAGCTATATAGGTATTACCAGAAGGACAATATCGACTGTTTCCTTATATTATGACCCAACACTAATAACTGGATGTTTGTATTCATTTTCGGTCAAAATCTCTTCATTAAATCACTTTAACTTCTCTACTACATACAATAAGTTGGAAAATGTATTGCATTATACTCTAAAGTTCAATAGCAAGATTTCGTTGAAAATACAGAATTTGAGGTTCCCTGAATTAAAACCAATTGTTTGGAAAAGATACTCAAGTATGTGTGTTAACATCATAACTAAAAAATGAAGTCACTTAAATACCAAACTTCACGTTTTGTACGTTCAGCATCTTTCAACGATAGGACATGAATATTTTAGAGAAAATCTCCCGTTCCGGACTATCTTCAACAGGAAACATTTTTCTCTCGAAAATATAGATTTCAAAAACTGGCTCTAACAATTTCAATTAAATTGTCATATGCTGATGTTATTTCATAATAAAAGAAATGTTTATATTCAATTTTCTGGAGATATCTACATAAGTTCTCTCCACTCTGAATGACTTTTACATAACCTTAAAGAGTTAGACGATATCTTACTACATACAAAAAAACAAAAACAAAACTGTAGATCTCATATCCTTAAACGCACAATTTGTATCCAATCATTTTCTAAATATAAAACTCCTATACTAGTTGGTACTCTTCTGAAAAAAATCGTTATTGCCCACCTCCGTGGCTAGAAAGTATACATCAGGAAGTATATACAAATAGCACATGACAAATTATCAAAATTTGTACGTAATATACTTGATACAATTCCATCCTAATTCATTTATCATTTTATTACTGATTGTATATCGGCATATAATTGTATATTGATATTTACTATAGTCCTTAAGGCTAAATTATTTGACTTTTGTTACTGCTAATGATATATGTATATATTAATATATAATATATTAATATATATGGTTTAATCCTAATGAAATGTACAAATTAATGCTATACTCCCTGCTGTCAACATTAGTGCAAATGCCCGTCCAGACTTTTCGTTCACCTAATGTTAAAACTGATAACTTGACTCTGAAGGTCTTCCATGGTTTCGAAATCTCATCTGTCTCATTAGTAATTATCAATTTCTTTCTCCAAGGTACCCACGACTCATAAATGTGCCAAACTCTATATAGGGAATCAGACTAACTTTCTACGTCTGATCCTTCCAAAAGTTCAGATATAAATTGTATTGGAATACCTGCAGTATATTCTGTTCCAACCATTGTTAAAGGAATAGAACAAAGGATTTATTAAGAACTTAAGGTTACTTATTCAGTTATAATATATGATATAAACTATCTTACATTTACATAAGTTTCCAACTACTTTGACATTTATAATTTAAACATAAAAGCGCAAAGAAAATGATATTTCTTTTGCATGTAGACATTACTGGGTTTTTTTAAAATGAAACGCCTCAAGTAAATACTCGGGATGTCATCTGTTGGTGTTTCTTCAGATCGTTTACTGTCCTGAATGCAGATAGCACATCCATATAATTTTAACTGGCCACTTGTTTTTAAGATCTTGCCGTTAGATGGTAGTGTTACATCTAACATTTCCTGAGAACATAACAGAAGTAAACGCACCGATTCCTCTTCGCTAAGTACGAGTACATCACAGTCTGTCCTTATCTTTGGGAAATAAACAAAATGTTGATTCGGTAATCAATTCTTTTGATATTCAGTTATTTCTTGTATTACACCAATTAAGATTCAATTAGATATTAGTTATTTATATATTATGTATATATACAATTAAATATCAAAATTTGTATCGGCACAAGGCCATGAAATTCAAAATAAAAACCTGAAACCTAGCACCAATTAAATATTAGCATATTAACAAATATCACCACATTTCCATCCTGATGTTTATAGATTGTCTTATCAAAGCTATATAGGTATTACCAGAAGGACAATATCGACTGTTTCCTTATATTATGACCCAACACTAATAACTGGATGTTTGTATTCATTTTCGGTCAAAATCTCTTCATTAAATCACTTTAACTTCTCTACTACATACAATAAGTTGGAAAATGTATTGCATTATACTCTAAAGTTCAATAGCAAGATTTCGTTGAAAATACAGAATTTGAGGTTCCCTGAATTAAAAACAATTGTTTGGAAAAGATACTCAAGTATGTGTGTTAACATCATAACTAAAAAATGAAGTCAGTTAAATACCAAACTTCACGTTTTGTACGTTCAGCATCTTTCAACGATAGGACAGGAATATTTTAGAGAAAATCTCCCGTTCTGGACTATCTTCAACAGGAAACATTTTTCTCTCGAAAATATAGATTTCAAAAACTGGCTCTAACAATTTTAATTAAATTGTCATATGCTGAGGTTATTTCATAATAAAAGAAATGTTTAAATTCAATTTTCTGGAAATATCCACATAAGTTCTCTCCACTCTGGATGAGATAGACGAAATCTTACTACATGCACGAACAAAAACAAAAATGTAGATCTCATATCCTTAAACGCACAATTTGTGTCCAATCATTTTCTAAATATAAAACTCCTATACTAGTTGGTACTCTTCTCAAACAAATCGTTATTGCCCACTTCTGTGACTAGAAAGTATACACCAGGAAGTATATACAAATAGTACATGACACATTATCAAAATTTGTACGTAATAGACTTGATACACTTCCATCCTAATTCATTTATCATTTTATTACTGATTGTATATCGGCATATAATTGTATATTGATATTTACTATAGTCCTTAAGGCTAAATTATTTGACTTTTGTTACTGCTAATGATATTGTGTATATATGTCACAATTGCTGGTTTAAACTTAATGAAATGTACAAATTAATGCTGCACTGCCTTCTATAAAAATTAGTGCAAATGCCCGTCCAGACTTTTCGTTCACCTGTGGTTTAAACTCAGAAATTAACTCTAGATACCTTCGATATCTCATCTGTCTCATTAGCTACTGTAGATTCCTTCCGCCAAGGTAACCACTTTCCGGCAATATATGAAGAATTTCACATAAGGAATCAGACCAACCTTCACCGCCCGGTTCCTTCCAAAAATTCAAAAATAAAATATGTACAATATGTACTGTAATATACTGTTCCATCCATTGTTAAGGAACAGAACAAAGAAGGTTACTTATTCAGTTATGCTGCATGATACAAACTATCTTACATTTACACAAGTTTCCAACTACTTTGACATTTATAATTTAAATATAAAAGCGCAAAGAAAATGATATTTCTTTTGCATATAGACATTACTGATTTTTTAAAAAGAAACACCCCAAGTAAATACTCGTGTTGTCATCTGTTAGTGTTTCTTCAGATAGTTCAGTATCCTGCATGCAGGTAGCACATCCATATAATTTTAACTGGCCACATGTTTCTAATGTTTCGCCGTTAGATGGCAGTGTTGCATCTAACTTTCTTGTGAACATAACAGAAGTAAATGTACCGATTCCTCTTCTTTAAGTACGAGTACATCCGAGTACATCTCAGTCTGTCCTGTGGTCTGTCCTTATCTTTGGGAAATAACCAAAATGTTGATTCGGTAATCAATTCTTTTTATATTCAATTATTTCTTGTATTACACCAATTAAGTTTCAATTAAATATTAGATATTATTTATATATACAATTGAATATCAAAATAGTACCAATTAAATATTAGAAATAAGCATATTAACAATTTTTCTGGATACAATTATAATACCTTTATCGTCCTTGTGCTGAAAAAACTTATCTCATGCTCAAAGATTTATAAGAAAACAATTATATAACTTAAGATGAATGAATGATAAGGCTTTGTATAAGATTTGTCGTTATTCTTAAACAGTTTTAACACACGGATCGCTTATACAGCTTTATTCTAAAGTAAATGGTACGGATAACAAATTACTGGAATATCATTATCTCAGGTAATGTATGCTAGTATTTTACTCTACATTTTAAGTCGCTTATCAGTTTAAATACTTTAAGTTTGAATGCACAGCAAGCAATAACTTACTGTTTGCTAAATCATAGTGGGGAAGTCATCACAAATGCACTTAAAATTCCATTTAGTTATTGTTACATGATTCAGAATTTCAGTATTATCAAAAACACCCTCTCAGTGGCTGGATACGCATATTAACTTCAACAATTACACACTTGAGAAAAGGGGATGAACTTCTCCTGAAAATGTTGGAAAGCTTCAACCCTCAAGTGACCAGTGTTCCATTCTATCAACTTTTCAGCTGTAGCATAATCAGAGATAGGAATTCTATCCATTCTATAAACCTTTCAGCTGTAGCATAATCAAAGAGATATGAATTATCTATTTAGGGGATATGCGCCCAGTACAGAACGGTGTCAGTATCTCGTAGTTGCCGGTAGATAATAGAAGCTAATGGTGTGTATTTAGAAAAAAAAAAAAAAAACATTCGGAAGCACAATGGCACCATGATCAGTATAGGACTGCCATCTACGACTGCAATGTAGAAACATCTGAAAGTCAGGAAAGAGAAAGACCGTCCAATTTGGAAGAGTTCTTTTAGCACAAGCAATGATGCACGGAGAGTAATAAACAAACTACAATCTGAGACACATGGTAATGTGATCAGCAAGAACAAAACCTGTGAAGACGCTTCATATGCCAAATGAATAATGCACTTGTGAACTCTGCGAAAAGGAACGTGATAAATACCTTTCAATCCGCTACAGGAAAAGTAAAAAACTCTATACATTTGCAAAGAGAACTAATACACCCTGCACAAGTGTGAGAGTAAATTTCAGTCATTAATGAGCTCAGCACAATATTGAAAATAATGTTGGGTAAAAGAGTGAGAAAATATTTGCGCTTTTTAAGTAGTCCTGCGCTTCAAAAATTGGTTAGTGTTATAGTAATCTCAAACATTGAATAGCTAAGCTTAAACTTATATTTAAATTGAAGGTTTAACGAGCTATGTTTATATATTCAAACATAGTTCATGATATAATGGTACTTGCATTAAATCAAGCTCTCCGCTGTTTTAAAAACGTAAATATAAAATTATATTTCTAATTGCACGCGATCTTTGGATCCTTATTCAAAAACAAACTCAAAGAAACACCTCTAGCGCCATCTGCTGGCATTCTTTAAGAAGTTCAGAGCACTCACGGAGTGCGCTACAAAGGCCCGGGGTTGCTTCCAGGCACAAAAAGTAACACATATGATGCCTTAGATATAATTCCAACCTCAACATCTACCTCACAGATCTACCTCTATTATTTTTCCTTACAGAACACTTTACTTTCAAATCATCAACAATTACTGAGAGTCCTATATGAGTTTGTAAACTGTGATGAAAATTAATGCGAGAATAGGACTCACTCAGAGTCAAATTCCCTTCAAAAATTCAAGAACAATAGCAAAAAATATCAATTTGTCTAAGGAAACCATTTTTATTACATACCCTAAACTATAGACTTTAACTATACTTCTTATTAAGATATCGCGGACTGTTACAAAAGCATTACTATTATTCTCATTCTCCACTGTCATGTTCATGCATAAATCAATTATAAATGTAATTAAGTTAATGAGTCTAAATTAATGTTCATGTTTTCTAGTATATGTTTCTTTAAATGTCATTAAATGGTGGAAAGTATACACTGCCATCTATAGTTAGCAGAAGATGATTCACAGCGTTTGAGCAGATGTCAGCACAGTATGAAAACATCCTACATTAGCGCTCCAAATGGTGTCATTATCCGTGTAGTTCTCGGTGGCTCGTCCGAGAAATCTATTTACAATCGATCCGTAGAAATAAGATATATTCACCCTCTTCTGATATTTTACCAATAAGTTAGTACAAGTAAGACGTGCTCGACAAAGATAATGAAGTTAAACTACTTCGGAGAAAGGAATGGAACGTGAGAAATAAGTCCAATTACTAAGGAAATTACAGGTGTATTGTATAACCTCGACAGCATCTTGAGTAATCTCACACCAAGTAGCAATTGTTTTTAAAGACAAACTTATTGATTTATTACATGAATATAAAAGTTATAATGCTTAGTGGCAACAGGAAACAGATCAAGTTTGAAGGTGTCTTCTGCGACCTTTTTTTTTTTTTTTTTCGAATTTACTCAGCATATTTAGTGCGTAATATGCTAATATGTGATAAATGTATTGTGCCCTAAATTATTCATTAATGCACGAGATTAGGCTTCGAAAGATGTTGGATTTATTCAGTCCCTGAACACGCTGATAAGGGCGCATGTACCATAGCGCTGTCGAAATAGAAACTGACTGCATTACCGCCGACATGTTGGTTTGTTCGCTTATCTGGCATCGAAAAGTTCAGGAGGAGCGCCCTATGCGTCTTCAATCCCCACCACGGAGTTGAGAATCTGGTATTCTCTGTGATCTGACCTAAGACCAGCATGCGGGTTATAAACTTGGATTATAAATCAACTGCAGTTGACTATTTTTATGCAACCGGGCCTCAGTAACTTTAATATTAAACAGGAAAAAAAAATCCAACAATCATTTTTAAATTAAAGAAAATAAAAACAAATTCTGATAGTGTAGCCGTATTGCATGGGGCAGAATAATTTTTCTTTCTTGTTTATTGACACTTTTGATATTGATTTATTTAATCGGTACCCTCTTCCTATAAGTTTTTAATTTATTTATTGAATAACTGTCATTAAATGTCCTTTTTATGTAATTATTTAAAACGATTTTATCATTTTATTTTGTGCTATTTAAAGTACTATAATTTTTCTAAAAACCAAATTGGGATTATAATTTAATATATTTGTAATTTTAATAGGTCCAGATATAGAGGTTTAATCAATTCATCAATTCGTAATATCTAAAACTAAAGCAGGATAAGACTTGAATAAAGAAGAAGGAGTAAAGGGAACATTGAGACTAATTTTTATGATATTACACAAATCATTAAGACGTTCTTAAACCAAGGACCTCCTTCGATCTTCCTTGTACCAGTCTGTAATACTATTTATTGCACACAATAAATTGTACGTTGTGTCATATCGAACGATGAATGAAATTATGTTCGTATGAGTACATGGTGCATAGAGCTTAGAGTTACTAGACATTCATCTTTCAGGATAAGGGAAAACCTCCAACGTTAAGTCATATCGGACGATGAATGAAATGATGTTCAAATGAGTACAGGGTACATAGAGCTTAGAGTTATCAGACATTCATCTTTCAGGATAAGAGAAAACCTCCAACGTTAAGTCATATCGGACGATGAATGAAATGATGTTCAAATGAGTATAGGGTACATAGAGGTTAGAGTTACTAGACATTCATCTTTCAGGATAAGAGAAAATCTCCAACGTTAAGTCATATCGGACGATGAATGAAATGATGTTCAAATGAGTACAGGCTACATAGAGCTAGGAGTTACCAGACATTCATCTTTCAGGATAAGGGACAATCTCCCACGTTAAGTCATATCGGACGATGAATGAAATGATGTTCAAATGAGTACAGCCTACATAGAGCTAGGAGTTACCAGACATTCATCTTTCAGGATAAGGGAAAACCTCCAACGTTAATTCATATCGGACGATGAATGAAATGATGTTCAAATGAGTACAGGGTACATAGAGCTTAGAGCTACCAGACATTCATCTTTCAGGATAAGGGAAAATCTCCAACGTTAAGTCATATAGGACGAGGAATGAAATGATGTTCAAATGAGTACAGGCTACATAGAGCTAGCAGTTACCTGACATTCATCTTTCAGGATAAGAGAAAACCTCCAACGTTAAGTCATATCGGACGATGAATGAAATGATGTTCAAATGAGTACAGGCTACATAGAGCTAGGAGCTACCAGACATTCATCTTTCACGATAAGAGAAAACCTCCAACGTTAAGTCATATCGGACGATGAATGAAATGATGTTCAAATGAGTACAGGGTACATAGAGCTCAGAGTTACCAGACATTCATCTTTCAGGATAAGGGAAAACCTCCAACGTTAAGTCATATCGGACGATGAATGAAATGATGTTTAAATGAGTACAGGGTACATAGAGCTAGGAGCTACCAGACATTCATCTTTCAGGATAAGGGAAAACCTCCAACGTTAAGTCATATCGGACGATGAATAAAATGATGTTCAAATGAGTACAGGGTACATAGAGCTAGGAGTTACCAGACATTCATCTTTCAGGATAAGGGAAAATCTCCAACGTTAAGTCATATCGGACGATGAATGAAATGATGTTCAAATGAGTACAGGGTACACAGAGCTTAGAGTTAGCAGACATTCATCTTTCAGGATAAGGGAAAACCTCCAACGTTAAGTCATATCGGACGATGAATGAAATGATGTTCAAATGAGTACAGGCTACATAGAGCTAGGAGTTACCAGACATTCATCTTTCACGATAAGAGAAAACCTCCAACGTTAAGTCATATCGGACGATGAATGAAATGATGTTCAAATGAGTACAGGGTACATAGAGCTCAGAGTTACCAGACATTCATCTTTCAGGATAAGGGAAAACCTCCAACGTTAAGTCATATCGGACGATGAATGAAATGATGTTTAAATGAGTACAGGGTACATAGAGCTAGGAGTTACCAGACATTCATCTTTCAGGATAAGGGAAAACCTCCAACGTTAAGTCATATCGGACGATGAATGAAATGATGTTCAAATGAGTACAGGGTACATAGAGCTAGGAGTTACCAGACATTCATCTTTCAGGATAAGGGAAAGCCTCCAACGTTAAGTCATATCGGACGATGAATGAAATGATGTTCAAATGAGTACAGGGTACATAGAGCTTAGAGTTACCAGACATTCATCTTTCATGATAAGGGAAAACCTCCAAGGTTAAGTCATATAGGACGACGAATGAAATGATGTTCAAATGAGTACAGGTTACATAGAGCTAGGAGTTACCAGACATTCATCTTTCATTTTTGTAAGGGAGGGTAATATGTGGCAGAAGATGAGGTTGGAGTTATATATATATATGCCATCTGATGTATTATTATATGTGCCTAGAAGCAGTCTCGGGCGTTCGTAGCGCTCTCTCGTACTCACCCAGACCGCGGATGAGGGAGTTGAAGTTGTGGGAGATATTTTTATAAAAGGAACGTGAAAGGGTATGGATGTAGTCTGTTTCTGTGGGGATACGTAGGTGACGTCGGATAACTAACTGTGCTGCTATCTGCTTAATCAATGGGAATCATCTTTCGCCAACTACAGATGGCAGGATATGCTTTTTACAGTTTAATGACATGAAAGAAAGAAATACTAGAAAACATGAACATTAATTCAGACTCATTAACTTTATTATATTATTAATTGATTTGTGCGTGAAAGTCACAATAGAGAATGAGACTAGCAGTAACGCTTTTGCTACAGTCCGCTACATTTTAATAAGAAGTTTGGTTAAAGTTTTTTTATATCAATGTATGTATTAGCAATGGAAACCATTGCGCTTCTATCCCGCCAATTTCCCCACATTTACCTACTTCGGGCAAGGGATCAGGTGGGAGAATTGAATCAAGTACTTGGAATCAAGCTGGATAAAAGCCTAACTTTTCGGGAACACATCCAGGAGCAAGCTCATCGGTCGTGTGGTGCCGTGGCATCACTATACCCTGTGCTTCGGTCTGCGATGTCTGTTTCCCTAAAGTTGCGCCTCTTTATGGCTCTGGTCCTCCCTATCATGCTTTATGCGTGCGAAGTCTGGGGTATGGCCGCAGGCTCAGATCAAGTTCTGCTCCAACGTACACAGAATAAATGTCTTCGGATTATTTATTCTGTATGCACAAGGTTCCCCGTGAGACTACTTCACGAGGTTTCATCCCTCCGCTCTGTGGAGGATGAAATTAGGCGCCGGGTGACAAAATTCTTCGAGGGTTTGCCCCAACATCAGAGCGCCCTAGTCAGATCCCTTGGGGATTATGTACCTCGTGAGCGTCGCTTAAAGCGATACCGGTTACTCCGCATGTCTTGCGGTCATTACCGGTAACCACATGATCTCCATTCCAGCCTAAACTAAATTTCAGCTAATCCAAAATTTATTCTGGAAAATTCAAAATTATACATACCTTCTTGCTTCATCCTAGTTTATTAACTAATCCACCAGCGGTGCACGCTGACTGTAGCACCCGGTTCATCATTCCCTGAGGAGCAACAAGCTACCTCCCTACACTACCCCCACTTAATCTACACCGGTCATTCTGCAACATCCACATCCCGACACTACGTGGTTAAGCTCTTCCCAGAGCAGGTACACGATTTGACCATCCTTCGGGCTGTTCCAAACAGCTCGCCAGCATGCAGTTGAGTTAAGTTTGCGCTCCTAGGATAGTTTTGCTATTGTTCTATTAATTTTTGAATGGAATTGGACTTCTGAGTGACTCTGATTCTCGACACACACACACACACACACACACACACACACACACACACACACACACTCACACACACACACACACTGGACGTTGAAGATCTCAATATCAGATCTTCGGTCTCAAGCTAGATCAGGAGTAGGCCCTCTACTGGCAGTGGAGTGTTTTGTAAAGAAGGATAATATACGACGGAAGATGAGGTTGGAGTTATATATAAGCCATCTGATGTGTTATTTTATGTGTCTAGAAGCAGCCTCGGGTGTTTGTAGCACTCTCCAGGATCGATGTCGTACTAACCTAGACCATGGATGAGGGAGTTGAAGTTGTGGGAGAGGTTTTGATAGAAGAGACGTGAAAGGGTATGGGTGTAGTCTGTTATTGTGGGGATACGTAGGCCACGTCGGATAACTAAGTTGGGGGTATACCAAGGGGAGTCTGTGGCAGTGCGGAAGAATCGGTATCGTAGAATTTCAAGGCGGTGTAGATGAGACTTGGCTGCTATTCCCCATATTTCACTGGCATATGGATGGCTGGTCAGAGTACCTCTTATACAGGAGCAGTTTTGTAGGCAGAGACATCACTGATCGTCGGTTATAGAGAGGATAGAGCATACCCATTCTATTGCTAACTTTATTAGCCACATATGTAATGTGCTCTCTCCACGTCAATTTGATGTCGAGTAGAACACCAAGATACCTAACGTAAGTTTTCCAATGGACGTCCTCACCAGGTAGGAGCATTGGTGGAAGGTCCGCTATTCGTCTTCGAGAGAAGGTGATGGCCTGGCTCTTCTGTGGGTGGACGCGTAGGCGCCAACGTTTGAACCACGAGGTGAGGTCGGCATATTTTTGAATCCTGCGAGCACACAGGTTGAGCTCTGATGACGTGGAGGTGACAGCTGTATCGTCAGCAAAGAGATACAGCGAGCAGCGTGGCAGGGATGGTAGGATGCTGATGTATAGAAGGAAGAGACTGGGTGCCAGGACACTACCTTGGGGAACGCCAGCTCTGATGGGATGGGATGAGGATAAGATTCCGTCGTGGGAGACAGCAAAGGTTCTGTCTGTTAGGTAGGAGTGAATGAGATGTATTAAGTAGGAAGGGGTTTGGTAGGTGATGACACGGGAGAGTAAGCCTTCGTGCTGTCGCTGTCGAATACTCTGGTGATATCCAGGAGTAGTGCTGAAGCGAACTGTTTCCTGTTAAAGGCTGTGTAAACTTCATCGACCAGCCGAAATAGTTGGTGTTGAGTGGAATGCCGAGAGCGAAAGCCGAATTGCTCCGCTCTGACAATATTATGTCGATTGAAGATAGTCCTTAGTCGACTTAGAAATAGTTTTTCCATCAGTTTACTCAGTGTTGGAAGCAAACTGAAGGGTCTGTAGCTCTCCGGGGACGTTCCGTCTTTCCCAGGTTTGCAGATAGCGATGACCTTTGCGTGCTTTCAGGCCTTTGGGAAGTAGCAAAGTTTGAGGATTGCATTAAAGAGAAAGGTTAATGCTTTCACCCAAGGGAATGGTAGAACCTTTAGGGCCGCGTTCGCTATGTTATCAAAGCCGGGCGATTTGAATGGCCGTAGGCTGGTGATGTGGCATTCCACTTCAGCTACGCTGATGGTGGTGGTATATCATCATTGGGTTGGGAAAGGTACGCCTGAACTTCCTGAGTGACTGCGTGGATATGATCTACATCCGGGGTATCAGCGGTCGTAAAGGTCATTTCCAAGAAGGTTGCATGTAGTTCAGCTTTTTCCCTTGCAGACTGAGCGACTTTCTGTTCGTGGTGCAGCGGTGGATCTTTGCGAGGGATTTGAAGTAAGGATTTGGTCATGCTCCAAAAGGAGTTGTCCTCTACACGAAGAGAGGGGATCTTATTTTCCCAGCACTCGCTGCGAAATTCTTGGAGTTGAAGTATGACCAACTCCTGAAGTCGGCGAAACTCACGACGATCTGCTGGGCAGCGACTATGTAAAAAGCACCGCCGCATCCTGTTCTTTTGTTTAATCGTTTCACGGATAGCGTGAGGTAAAGGATCGATATTCAATCTGCTAGGTTTTGATTTTGGGGAAGAGTTCATGATAGCAGTAGTCAGTTGCGAGGTAAAATGATCAACCATGGTGTCTATCTCTTCTGGAGTTTGACATGACTGCTGCGGGGTCTGGATTTGTTCCAATCGTATCGAAAACTCCTCCCAATTGGTCTTTCGTGGAAGTGGGAATCCTCGAGGAGCTTTGTAGTTGGGCTTACCAGGGAAGGATAGGAGGATGGGGTAATGATCTGAGGATAGATCAGGAACTGTGAAGAGGGTAAGGTGCTCCCGCACATTGTGGACCAGGGCGAGATCAAGCCAGTTAGGCGGTCTTCTGTCTCCATAGTGAATTGTAGGTTGGTTTGGAGCCCAAGCGGAGATAGCCCTAGACGCTACGAAGTTGTGGAGTGTGCGCCCACGGTGGTTGCTAATGGAGGAGCTCCAGATGCAGTGCTTGGCATTGAAGTCTCCCACAGCAATAATGGCAACTGGGGAGCTGAAGAGGTGATCCAATTCAGAAGGAAGTAGGGGGCGAATCGGTGGCGCGTATACTGAGTACAAGTGCAGGGGACCATTGTTGGTGTCGACTTGGATGTCGGTGATCACCAGATTACTGGTTGCGGGGATAAATATTTGATGGTGTTGAATGGCACGGTCAATGTATATGGCAGTACCTCCTCTGCCGTCGGCTCGATCAGTGCGATAGGAACACTTTCCTGGGATGCCACATTTTATATGGGGTGATAAATGGGTTTCCTGCACCATTAAGATATTCACCTTCTGCATTGACAAAAAGTTGGAAACTTCCGCCAATTGTCTGCGGAGACCATTGGCATTCCAGAAGTAGATCTTGAGTCCTGGAAATGTTGTGCATCGTTGGTGTCTAGTAGCCATTAGAAATGCAGAAGGCGAAGACTGTTTGAATCAGTACCATTTCTGGTGACGTTTGTGGAGATCTTGTGAGCAGAGCCTCCATCAGAGCAGCTGCAAATTTAATTTTCAAGTGCGGAGGAATACGATCAGTTACCTCGCTGAAGGCAGCAATGTCCGCAATCCTCTGTCGATTCGAATGATCGTTAGTAGATGACAATTTAGGTGGAGTGGCAGGTTTAGAGGATGCCGACCTTCTTGGTGGGAGCGGTTCAGGCATGGCCTGTTTGAGGCGATATTGAATAGTATTTGATAATTGTGGTTGAGGAGAACTGGGAGGTGTAGAAACAGAAGATGAGGTTGGTGGAGGTCTTGTACGGTGAGTAGAAGAGAGCTGACATTCTTGCGGTTGGATAGGGTGTGACACAGAAGCGTTCTTGACGGCTGCTGCGTAGGATGGGAATTGCACTGGGGATCTAGCTGGGAGAACTGGGAAACGAGCACCGTAGAAAGCCTCCTTAGGTAGCCCATGGGGGTAGGGTACACGGGAAGGAGCATTAACTGGAATCCTTCGGGCTCCCTTCTTGGTGCTTTCCAGTTCATATCGTGCTTCCTGCCAAACAGGGTATTTGGCCTATCGACATGGGTGTTCAGCTCCGCAGTTAGCACAGCTGGGTTTAGTAATGGTGAGCTTGCTACAGGCATTGCGAAGATGGCCTGTTTGCCCACAATGAGAACAAACAGATGGTAGTTTGCAGGCTTCCGTCCCATGGAAAAACTGCTGGCAGTTTTAACACTGTTGAGGTCGGAAAGGGTTTTGTATGCCTCGATGGTGACGGCAGCAGAGAACATCATGTTCACCTTGTAGATTTTTTCGGCCTCGCTGGATTTCTCTAAAGCTACTCTGTAGTGTGGAAGAGGGCCTGGAGTGGGTCCGCGGATGCTGCGGAGCCGATTGAAACTGATTATGGGTAGTCCTCGACCAAGGAGTTTGTCCTTGACCTCATCCTCAGTGATATATTGAGGGAGATCTTTGATGGTTATCAGAAGCCGCTTTTCTTCAGGCAGGAGAGTAGCGATAAACGGGATTTGATTATCCTCTAACCAGCGACGGACTTCATGATGTGCTGTGGGATCTTCAGGTAGGATGGCAACTGTGTTGCGCATGTTACGGAGTTTTGTCATACCCAGCAAAGGTGTGCAGTTTTCTGCCGTCTTCTGGCTGACGAAGGAAGATGGGAGGGGGTTTTGCAGGGCTGTCTGATGGAGTAGAGTCAGCGTTTGTAACTGAAGGGGCAAGGCCTTTGTAGCACTTCGGGGACGTTTAACTGGAGTGGTGCTAGGAGGGGCATCTACGACTGAGGGGGAGGCTGCAGTTGCAAGGGGAGAGAATTTATTTGACGTAGGTGTGTGCTCAGTGATGTCGTTGCATTGAGGTGGTTGGTGTCTCCTCTTTGTGGGGACCTGTTGCCATTCAGATGTTGTTGAATGCTCGTGCTTGGTGAGGTAGGAAGTGATGACCTCCATACGAATGTAGAACCATTTTATGAAATTCTTGGGAGCTGTTACCCTCAGAGCCCGCTGCAAGGAGTTGAGGGATATGTTGCTCAGCAAACTGAACATACTGCAACCGGGCTACCATCTCCAGTTGAAGAATGGTTACATGATCAGGATGCAGGGGAAACTTTGGATCAACTGTAAGTGCCCGATCCATGAAACAGCTGCTGTTCCCACCGTTGATGTAGTAGGACAGAGCTGCCGTGCGAACATCTTCTTCCTAAGGGGAGGTTGATGTGATTTCCATGTTACATGAGGACATGATGTACGAAAGAGAGCACAAAACTGGCAGTAAATACCGTCCAGTAATTTGGATGAATACAATATCCTTCTGTAGGTGTGTATGCGTGCACGCTGGCCCTTCCTGCACAAGGGCACACCAATCACACTTCACACAATATTTTAAATAATATGGGATCCTAAAGTTTGACTTAGATTCACTAAAAATACGGCACTGAGCTAACAAAGGTCATTTACGCAAAATAACACTAATTTGCGTGAATAACACAGTCAAATGCACAAAATCGATTAAATATTGTTCACCACGCACTATTACACTCAAATTATACAAAACTGGCAATGCGATTCGATGCAAATCGATAATTCGGTAACAACATTTGCAAACTAGTCTTATTGAAAAGTTATTTACTCGTTGCTACTGGGATGGAGAACATTTCATACTGTGCTGCTGCTTAAGCACTGTTAATCATCTTTTGCCAACTACAGATGGCAGTATATGCTTTTTACCGTTTAATGACATTAAAGAAACAAATACTAGAAAACATGAATATAAATTTAGTCTCTTTCAGTTACGTCTGTTTATAATTGATTCCTGCATCAAAATCACAATGGAGAGTAAGACTAGTAATATCGCTTTTGTAACAGTCCGCGATATATTAATAAGAACTTAAGTTAAAGTCTATAGTTGACGATATGTATTTGCGATGACAACGTCCGGTCACTATTGCTGTGAGAGTAGGGCCATGCGGCGCTGCTTCTAGCCAGGAGAGGGCAGGCGCTGCCGCGCCTGCAGCGCCGGCCAACAAAGCAGCCTTCCACTGTCTTCGGCGGTTCAAGCCATAAGAGCGAGAGCCAACAAAAGAGCGAGAACCCCTTTTTCTCACTACTCTTACGTCTGTCATCTTTCTTTCCTACTGCGACAGACTGACTGACAGACAACAAAACAGCGGGCTAGCAAGACCACAGCCAAAGGTAAGGGCCCTCGGCCCTAAACCTCGAGCCACTATGGTTCGCGTAGGCGCCTCCTCACGGAGTGTCCGGTCCTCTGCTAGCAGCCGGATGGTAACCGCGCCAACTGACACTGAGGGACCAGGACCCAGTACACCTTCCACCTCCCAGAGCGCTGATTCTGCACCCGCGCATAACACGCGCACTGGGCAGAAGCGTCTAGCTTCTGCTCCCAACTCTCCTCCATCCATGGACCTCCCTCCATGCCTCACACCTCTGCCTGAGTCTGACGACTCAGATATAGATGATTTTGTCGTGGTCGAGGGACGCAGGCGGAAGCGGGCGTCAGCCGACCTGCAGCAACCACCACCACCACAGGGCCAACACCAACCCCCACCCAAAGGGGGGCCAAAAATGCCACCTATTGTGGCGGACACATTTAAAAACCACGTGTCCATAATGCGCCTTCTAGCCTCTCGCCTGAAGCACCGCTTCGAGGCCAGGAGGAAGCCTAGAAAGGTTCAAATAATCACCAGCTCCCTGGAAGACTTGGAGACGGCGAAAACCGTTCTGAGGGAGCAAAAAATCGATTTCTACAGTTATTCCGCCCAGCGCCCACATGTTGAGCGCAGAATCATAAGGGGGCTAGACTCTGACTGTACCCCTGACGAGGTCAGGACAGCGCTAAAAGAGGAACATAACATCGAGGCCCACTCGGTCGCGCAACTGCGCAAGACCGTCCGGTCGGACAGTGGGCCGGTTAAAGTGCCTATGCCGCTTTTCTTGGTCCTTGTGGACAAAGTGCGTGACGCTGAGATTCAGCCGATCGATACTGTTCGCAGGCTGATTTTTACCGTCGTGAAAGTCGAGCGCTTTCACGGCAAAGAAGGACCGGTGCAGTGCCATCGATGTATGGGCTTCCACCACTCCAGCGCAATGTGCGAGCGCAAGCTTGCGTGCTTGAGGTGTGCGGAGCCGCATATGTTGAGGGACTGCCCCAAGCCTCCTGAAGAACGTCAGTGTGCGAACTGTAAAGAACCGCACGCTAGCGTCTACAAGGGCTGCCAAACGCGGCAACGCATCATCGAGAGCCGCCGTCAGGGGCATCCTGAGCCGGCCACTGTTCGCCCGGGGGTGTCTTTCGCGGCCGCCCTCAAGAAGGCCGAGACCACGCTGCAGCAAGCGGAAGCGACTGCTGTCCAAGCCGCAGCCCCTACAGCACCGCCTCCGACCGAGGAAAGCAAACCTGAACCCTCACAAAGCAGGGGGAAAAAGAGCGGGAAGTCAAGACGACAAAAGAGCGGGAAGCCCGCTATTCCACCTCCTGCGCCGAGAGTCAACAACCAGGGCCAGCCTGAAGCTCCGGCCTCAGCTGCTCCTGCACCGCAGCCTGCGCCAACGGTGGAACCTGCACCAGCAGCACCCTCGGCGACATCAGCCAGCTCACCTCAGTCCGCTGCTTTTGGGGGCACTATATCCCAGGCAGACCTGGACGAATTCCAGGCCCTCTCCCTGTGGTTCGGTGACCTAATCCAGAGGACCCTCCCGGCCCTACGCAACTGTAAGCTGCAGGTCGATAACCCTGCATTAACTCCAATGCAGAAGCACGCCATTGTGCTCAGAACGCTGGAGGAGCTGTTCCCGGGGTCCGCTAAGTAATGACCTCCAGACTCGTCCGGAGGCCATTACGTGCCGCGTTCTGGAACGCGAACGGCATCCGGGGTCACCACCCTAGCGTTCTTGAGTTTGTACAGTCCTTTGGTATTGATATTCTGATGGTCTGCGAAACCCATCTGGATGCCACAAGCAACTTTTCGCTGCCTAGCTTTGTCACCCATCGGACCGATCGAATCGGCCGACGAGGTGGCGGCACCGCCATCTTCATCAGGAACCATATCACTCACTCACCTTTCCCACTACCCCCACTCCAGCACTTGGAAGCCTGTGCCATTCGGCTTGCCATTGGCGGGCTAGACACGCTGCTGGTAGTGGCCTACGATCCTCCTGATGCTCGCTTCTACGGGGCGGACTTCAACCTCCTGTTCAACCTTCATCCAGTGGTATGCATCGCCGGCGATCTCAACGCGAAACATGCCCACTGGCATAGCCGCACAGCTAACACCAAAGGGCGAGGGCTCTACCGCCTCATCAGCGGAAACCCAAGCCTTGTCGCGCACGGCCCGAGAGGTCCTACGTTCCATCCAGCCCGCGGTAGGCCGGATGTGCTCGACATCATGCTCACTAAAAACTTCCCATACCATCTAGACCTCTCGGCAGTCAACGAACTGGACTCCGACCATGACCCGGTCCTGGTGGACGCCAGCGTTGACATGCCAGCTCTGTTAAATCCAGACTGGACATATGAGATCGACTGGGATGCAGCCGTCCTAAACCTGAGCCAGTCAGTAGACCCGCGTCCACGTATCGACTCCATCGATGCGCTGGAAGCGGCAGCCTCTGACTTCTCCAGCCACATCGTAAATGTGGTACGTTCCCACACTTACCGCATTCCCTCACACCACCACAACCCCATGACCATTCCAAACGAACTCCGGCAGCTGCTTAAAGCCAAAGCAACTGTCCGGAAGCTATGGCAGCGCTACCGCCACCCTAGGCTACAGGCAGTCTATCAGAGGTTCAAATCCCTGGCCAGACGGCTGCTTCGTGCTCACCGCTCTGCGGCCTGGGAGGCAACAATGAAGCGGGTAGACCTCGCGGAGAGGCACCCGTGGCGGATCATACGTTCCTTACGGAAGGACAAAACCCAATACCAACACCCTCTTCATGGCACTCGAGGGCGACTCGCCTTTGAGCCCCAAGAGAAAGCCACAAGTTTCGCAGACTATCTAGAGTCTCAATTCGAGCCACGGGAAGACCCGCAAGACGACGAGTTCACCGAACTCGTGGAGGAGGCGGTGGAATACCTCTACGAGGACCCCCCTCCCCCACGCGAAGTGATCCACATCCCCATTGCCACCCCCAAACAGGTGGCAGCCCAAATCCGCAACCTCAAACCAAACAAATCACCGGGGCATGATGGTGTTACGGCACTCATGCTCCGAAACCTTCCCAAAAGAGCTGTGATCCACTTGACGCGGATTTACAATGCGTGCCTCTACCTCCGCCACTTCCCAACTTGTTGGAAAGAGGCGAGGGTGGTATGCATTTTGAAGCCCGGCAAGGACCCACTCTTTCCGTCAAGCTACCGGTCCATAAGCCTTCTCTCAGTCGTCTCAAAGGTTTTTGAGCGACTGCTCTTGGCCCGCCTGACTCCTCTCTTCGAGGAAAGGCACCTCCTACCGGATCACCAGTTCGGTTTCCGTCGGGGCCACTCCACGACCCTGCAGCTACTGCGATTGGTAGAAAAGGCTGCCCTGGGCTTCCAGGACAACCTCAAAACCGTCGCGGTGCTGCTGGACGTGGACAAGGCCTTCGCCACAACGTGGCACCAGGGACTGTTATACAAGCTCAAGGAAGCACAACTCCCCGCCCCATACCTCACCCTGATCAGTAGTTTCCTCCGGGACCGAACCTTCAGGGTGCGGGTCGAAGGCAAACTCTCCACCGTCAGACCCATAGCGGCGGGAGTCCCGGAAGGCAGTGTACTGTCGCCGTTACTCTTTGCTGCCTACATGTCTGACTTCCCCACAGAGCCTCGCACTGTTCTGTGCCAATATGCTGACGACGTCCTCATATTGGCCCAGAACAAAAATGTCCGCTACTGCCTCCCTCCGCTGCAACGATCACTCCGAGCCATCGGCACGTGGAGTGAAAGGTGGAGGATGGCCATCAGCCCGCAGAAGAGCTCTGCCCTTCTGCTGGGGAAGGTCCTCCGCTGGCGCCCGGTGGGAGACCTGCGGTTGAGGCAGAGAAGGATCCCTTGGGTCCGCACTGCCAAATACCTGGGTGTCCGACTGGACCGCGGCCTCAAATTCACCCCACATGCCCGTGAAAAAATCGGCCTCGGCCATGCAGCGCTCAGGCAGTTATACCCCATTTTCCGCTCGACCATGCCCATCCGCCTGAAACTGCGGGTGTACCGTGCGATCATCCCGCCCCTGATCCTGTATGGATGCGAGGTCTGGGGATCGGTGGCTCGTTCCACCATCCGCAGACTGCAAGCCGTGCAGAACAGGGCGCTTCGGATGATCTATGGTACTGAACGTATGTTTCCCTCCTACATTCTCCACACCCATTCTGGCATACCTTACATCGAGGACGTAGTGCGCGAGCGCTCGCGCTCATTGTATGCCAGGATCACATTCCATCCTAACCACCTAGTGAACACACTAGGGCAGTACGACCATCGATTACCTAGGAGGAGAAGGAGCTACCGCCTCCCCAAGGATGCCCTTGGGTGGTGAGACCAGCCTCTCATCCCCCCAAGTTTACTCTGTTCCGGCCACACTGAGGCCGGACCCGGCCCGCCGGCCGAACCCCGGCAGCCGGGTCCCCCGGTGTGACACTAAAAACCTAAACATAGCGATCCCTAACTTACCCGACCTCTCGCTCCTGGCCCCGCCACGCTGGACGGACCCTGAAACGCAGACCGCCAACAGCTGGGCGGATCAGGGCACTGGCCTCCTTGGAAGCTACCCCCGCCACCAGGAGCATTAGCAGAGGTCGAATCAGTTCCTTCAGTAGACAATGACATCCAAGCTTTGGAGAAATGACTAAATCTTTAAGACCGCACGGGTAAATCCGCACAGCGGATAGGTACCGTGGCGATCTACCCACCGTCCGGGAGCACCCGGACGACTTGTTCTCGCTCTTGGCTCTCGCTCGGTCACTATTCTAGGTGTCGCTATGTGAAGTATGCGCTTCGTAAGAATTTTGAAGGGGAATTGGACTACTCTGTGTGTGTGATACCTTAAATAATTGATATCATGCTCCATGTGTAATTTATTAGTGTATATATAATGTTGAAAGTGATTTAGAGCAGTAGATACCTTAAGCAACTTTGATGAGAGCCCGGTAGTGGATATCCCACTCGATAGTCTCTGTGATTTTTTTTTTTTTTTTTTTTTTTTTTTTTTGTAATTTAAGTCCTCCAACGTTAAGTCATATCGGACGATAAATGGAATGGGTGAAATGATGCTCATATGAGCCCAGGGTCCATGGAGCTTAGTTACCCGACATTCATCTTCCAGGACAAGGGAAAACCCCGGAAAAACTCTTATCCAGGTTACTCACCCTTATCGAGGTTCGAACTCGGGACCTCTTGAACGTGAGGCAGACATGCTACCATCTACACTACCTAGGCGGGCTCGATAGTCTGTGTGTGAGACACACATTGCGTATATGGTTTAGATGCGTTCGCTGATTGGTGGGCGCAGTTGTTAAAACTTTCTAATACTAAAGTGAGTACAGGGTACACAGAGCTCAGAGTTACCATACGTTTATCTTTCAGGATAAGGGAAAACCTCTAACGTTAAGTCATACCGGACGATGAATGAAATGATGTTCAAATGAGTACAGGCTACATAAAGCTTAGAGTTACCAGACATCCATCTTTCAGGATAAGAGAAAACCTCCAACGTTAAGTCATATCGGACGATGAATGAAATGATATTCAAATGAGTACAGGGTACATAGAGCTTAGAGTTACCAGACATCCATCTTTCAGGATAAGAGAAAACCTCTAACGTTAAGTCATATCGGACGATGAATGAAATGATGTTCAAATGAGTACAGGCTACATAGAGCTTAGAGTTACCGGACATTCATCTTTCAGGATAAGAGAAAACCTCCAACGTTAAGTCATATCGGACGATGAATGAAATGATGTTTAAATGAGTACAGGGTATATAGAGCTTAGAGTTACCAGATATTCGTCTTTCAGGATAAGAGAAAACCTCTAACGTTAAGTCATACCGGACGATGAATGAAATGATGTTCAAGTGAGTACAGGGTACATAGAGCTTAGAGTTACCAGACATTCATCTTTCAGGATAAGGGAAAACCTCCAACGTTAAGTCATACCGGACGATGAATGAAATGATGTGTAAATGAGTACAGGGTACATAGAGCTTAGAGTTACTAGACATTCATCTTTCAGGATAAGGGAAAACCTCCAACGTTAAGTCATACCGGACGATGAATGAAATGATGTTCAAATGAGTACAGGGTACATAGAGCTTAGAGTTACCAGACATCCATCTTTCAGGATAAGAGAAAACCTCCAACGTTAAGTCATATCGGACGATGAATGAAATGATGTTCAAATGAGTACAGGGTACATAGAGCTTAGAGTTACCAGAGATTCATCTTTCAGGATAAGAGAAAACCTCTAACGTTAAGTCATATCGGACGATGAATGAAATGATGTTCAAATGAGTACAGGGTACATAGAGCTTAGAGTTACCAGATATTCATCTTTCAGGATAAGAGAAAACCTCCAACGTTGTCATATCGGACGATGAATGAAATGATGTTCAAATGAGCACAGGGTTTAGAACCCGGGACCCCTAGCACGGCAGGCAGGGTCAGCTCGGTCTTTTCTAACCTTTTTATCCAAGAAGACGGGTTCTGGCATGTGCAGCCCACCCTCCACTGCTACACATGCTTACTGCTAAATAGTCTTACTCGTTTACCACTTCTACCTTTTGGTCTCCTATGAACCATTCTTCTCCTTTCCTAAGTATCGATCCTCTTTTAAATACCATTGTTTAATAATAATAATGATAATAATAATAATAATAATAATAATAATAATAATAATAATAATAATAATAATAATAATAATAATAATAATAATAATAATAATAATAATAATAATAATAATAATAATAATAATAATAATAATAATAATAATAATAATAATAATAATAATAATAATAATAATAATAATAATAATAATAATAATAATAATAATAATAATAATAATAATAATAATAATAATAATAATAATAATAATAATAATAATAATAATAATAATAATAATAATAATAATAATAATAATAATAATAATAATAATAATAATAATAATAATAATAATAATAATAATAATAATAATAATAATAATAATAATAATAATAATAATAATAATAATAATAATAATAATAATAATAATAATAATAATAATAATAATAATAATAATAATAATAATAATAATAATAATAATAATAATAATAATAATAATAATAATAATAATAATAATAATAATAATAATAATAATAATAATAATAATAATAATAATAATAATAATAATAATAATAATAATAATAATAATAATAATAATAATAATAATAATAATAATAATAATAATAATAATAATAATAATAATAATAATAATAATAATAATAATAATAATAATAACAATAACAATAATAATAAAGTGTATTATATACTATAAATATGGTATCTTATTGTGTATATGTTTACTCTAAATTTTGCTTTAGTATATATTAATCACTGTGTCGGTACCGTGTGTATACACTATTGCACCCGAACGTAAGTTTGATTTTACGAACTTGTTAATCATTTGTATTCGCTTAAGCAGATAATTAATGAATGAATACTTTGAGTTAATAAGTGGAGAAAGCTTGGATTTTAGGAAACACTGTGGTAGCAGTTAGCTTGAACTGAACGGGGTTCAAACCCACGCTGAGATAGATGTAGGTCAGAGACCTCTACAGTCGAAGTAGAGGCAGGTTAGGAAAGTGCCGGATATCTTTGTTGTTCTCCGGTAGAAGTGGGTCTACTTATGATGAACAGTTATACGTGTACGCTCACACTGCCTAATCTCATGGTAACGTGCTCATATTTCTTACAAAACCTTCGTAACATGTAGGTATAACGTTTTGCTTTTGTAAAACAAAATTCTGACGTCTGCAATCACATTACTTCCTCGACTCGCTTTTGCATTAGATATGTTTACAGATGGTTATTTTTCTATTTATTTCATGCTGATCGAGAAATTACAGTAGACAGTGGACTTTAAGGAAGCGGGAGATGTGAAATGATCAAAGATATCATTTTTCATTACAGTTAAACTCTCTGATATTTTCTGAACAAGTTTATATATAGTTTTATGGTTTTATATAAAATGCTCCTTTATTTAAATATCCGTTACCTAAGAAATAATCGACTTGAGTTGTGAATTATGAGAATATTAAGAACTGTTCTACAAAAGATTCAGGATCAATGTTTCTACTAGATTTAAGATGATACTGTAGGCTTTGACTAGCGAAGAAGTAACTATGGTGATGCAAAAATAGCAAATGCTAAACTTCATCTCAAAATGAGTGATTCAGGCGACGAAAGTTCGTGTAGAATTGCTAATCTTAATTTGCTGCCACAACGGTCATCTATACATTGTAGATGTCGTATATCTGTTTCTTGTTTTTCAGGTAACTAAAAAATTGAACATCGGACTGAGGTAAACGGTAGTCAAAGAGATAAGAATATAATTATCTTTGACACCATATAGAGTAAGCGATGTGTTTTTGTCTCGCAAATTTAAACTTTATTCTTCTGCTTGACCTTCTATATTGACTCTGGTAGAGATAATTCGACTCTATGCAGAGATTAGTCATGTCTAACAGTAAAAGGCCTACTTTTCAGTAACCAAAGTATCGCGTAAAGATGTGGCGGATAATCAGTTTTCATATTATGGCAATATTTCATAGAAACTATTTGGGCTAGAGGTTTTAAATTTCGTGCACTTTTTTATATAGAGTTACATATATTGACCTAGAATTATGATGAAATAACTAACCATTTGGAAATTAATTGTTCTTTCACACTGGCTGTGTGTAGGACGCACTATGAAAGGGTAGAGCCAGACTGAAAAATTCAATGTCATAGCCGGGACTTGAACTACGGATCTTCTGGTCTCCGTCCTTTAGGGTGGCTGGACGGAGACCAGAAGATCCGTGGTTCAAATCCCAGCTATGGCATTGAATTTTTCAGTCTGACTCTACCCAACTAACCATTTGTATACGGCAACCATATCTTTTTGCAAGAAAATGTGTACATTTTACATTTTCAGTTTTCTTCATATTGAAAAACTTACTGTAGCCAAACCATTAGAGACAATTCTAGGTCAATATCATAACAGACATACGAGGCTCAAGTGAAAAAATTTGAGTGCAGTGCTATTCATACTCTAATTTTGGGGCAGCAATATATCGAAATTTTTACAAAATATTTTCTTCTGTTTACTTATTAAACAAATACAGAAAGTATAAAAGCTAGGATAATTCAATTTATCGTAAATATTCAACATAACTAGATATATTTACCTGATGTTTTCCAAAGGAATTCACTTAGCAATAGCTGAGAAACAGATGTTTACTTGCCTAAGCACCACACTTCCCACTTTCCTTAAGCGATCGTCAAATGTTTTATAGCTACTGGCTGTGATAAGCAAGAAAAAGTGAATGACGACATCCCATATAAAAAAATTATGGCTGGCCCCTGTAGCTCAGCCGGTAGAGCTAGGGGTCCCGGGTTCGATTCCCGGCAGTGGGGGTGGAGTAATTCCTCATCTTCCCCAAAGTCTGGAAGTATGAATGAGAGTGATCTAATGATTGAAAATACTCAACGAATACGAGTCAACACCATAGATATGTTCCAAAGGAGAACGGCGCTGATATGACCATTGTAGTTAAAGGGGGAGTATAAATGGAACAAATTAAAAAAAAAATACATATATTGGAAAACTCAAAACTAATAACAAGGAATATGTTGAAAACGATCACTTCACCGAACAAATTTATGTGACAAATTGTTTATTTAACCAGGTGAACACTTCTTTATACATTATGATTTTGTACCTATATCTGTTACGGTCTATCAATTATACAAAATTCATTTAAATAAAATGGACACTCCCAGAATTTTCAAGAAGTACCTTTCATTTTTCATGAAATATCTTAAATATTTGGTCATTTTAATCTAATTCGTTGGAGGCGTTTATGAGATAATCAAAATTCCGGAAATGTTCCCATGTAAAGTGTAGCTTAGGGTTAGGATTACTATGGAGGAGATTAGGCACCGAAACCTATAGTTTAGTGTGCCCAAGCCCCAAGTGGCTATCCCCGGGAGGAAGGATGAGGCGAGAGGAGACTGAGGGCGGCCTACTCAAGGAGCCACCACAGTACAGAGTGCAGTGTCCCTAATATTTAACATTTGGAAACTCCCAATGCTTCAGAACAACCAACATCTCACCCACCGTGGTCCGGAAACCGGAGACGAAGGAGAAAACGTTTACCAGGACCATATCACCCTGCCATGCAACGCCGAGATTCCCGCCGACTTCTACCCTGAAAGAGACCAACAGATGAGAGATGACGTCAAATGATAATGGAGATGAAATGTAATCAATCTACCTAGCATTCCCCTGGCGACCCGAAAAAGTAGGCCAGCCACGGACCTCGGACCTCACAAATGCTGTAAAGGGTAGCTTAGGCTGAGAAATTTAAGTAAAAGAGGGATTCAGTAATCCGGAACAAATCTATGAGAAGTTGGTACTACAAATGGTATATGGAAATCAAAACAATAACGAAGAATATCGCGGATACTGTTAATGAAACAAACGTATGTTTTTAAACCAGATCTCACGTAGTCGGTCAGCTTTGTCTATCTCTTGTGGGTAACACACAAATGCTTGAATAAGCAGGACTTCAGAGGCCATTCCTAGAAAATACAAGACACACATTTCCTTTGTTACAGGTGATATGTTTGTAAAAATCTTTAGGGTCATCTTTGAAAAAAGAAATAACCACAAAAGGTTTTCTATGTAAATAACGGTTTTAGGTAGAAAAACCGATGCGCAGTTGTTAAGGCACTAACAAATGAACGGAAGACCCAGGACCGTGAGGTTCTTCCCATGTTTCTCTCAGTCCTCATAACTAACAAATGCTAGGGAAATTCTCTAAACTTTGGCTTCTAAATAATCCTTCCTATTTTATTTTAATATCATCAATTCCACCGGATGAACGGATGTTCGTTACTCAAAAAGTTAAACTTCGTTCAGCAGGGTTCTGTAGAGAAAGAACTGCATTGCGTCTCTGTAACTTGTCTGTCTCACATTCAAGAGGTCCCGAGTTTGAGTTTCGGTTAGGGTCACAAGGCTTTCCCTTATCCTGAAATATTAATATCTAGTAACTCCAAGCTCTATGGACACTGCACTCATTTGAACATCATTTCATTCATCGTCCGATATGACTTAACGTTGGAGGTTTTCCCTTATCCTGAAAGATGAATGTCTGGTAACTCTAAGCCCTATGTACCCTGTACTCATTTGAACATCATTTCATTCATCATCCGATATGACTTAACGTTGGAGGTTTTCCCTTATCCTGAAAGATGAATGTCTGGTAACTCTAAGCTCTATGTACCCTGTACTCATTTGAACATCATTTCATTCATCGTCCGATATGTCTTAACGCTGGAGGTTTTCCCTTATCCTGAAGTATGAATGTCTGGTAACTCTAAGCTCTGTGTACCCTGTACTCATTTGAACATCATTTCATTCATCGTCCGGTATGACTTAACGTCGGAGGTTTTCCCTTTCCTGAAAGATGAATGTCTGGTAACTCTAAGCTCTATGTACCCTGTACTCATTTGAACATCATTTCATTCATCGTCCGGTATGACTTAACGTCGGAGGTTTTCCCTTTCCTGAAAGATGAATGTCTGGTAACTCTAAGCTCTATGTACCCTGTACTCATTTGAACATCATTTCATTCATCGTCCGGTATGACTTAACGTCGGAGGTTTTCCCTTTCCTGAAAGATGAATGTCTGGTAACTCTAAGCTCTATGTACCCTGTACTCATTTGAACATCATTTCATTCATCGTCCGGTATGACTTAACGTTGGAGGTTTTCCCTTATCCTGAAAGATGAATGTCTAGTAACTCTAAGCTCGATGTACCCTGTACTCATTTACACATCATTTCATTCATCGTCCGGTATGACTTAACGTTGGAGGTTTTCCCTTATCCTGAAAGATGAATGTCTGGTAACTATAAGCTCTGTGTACCCTGTACTCATTTACACATCATTTCATTCATCGTCCGATATGATTTAACGTTGGAGGTTTTCCCTTATCCTGAAAGATGAATGTCTGGTAACTCTAAGCTCTATGTACCCTGTACTCATTTGAACATCATTTCATTCATCGTCCGGTATGACTTAACGTTGGAGGTTTTCTCTTATCCTGAAAGATGAATGTCTGGTAACTCTAAGCTCTATGTACCCTGTACTCATTTGAACATCATTTCATTCATCGTCCGGTATGACTTAACGTTGGAGGTTTTCTCTTATCCTGAAAGATGAATGTCTGGTAACTCTAAGCTCTATGTACCCTGTACTCATTTGAGCATCATTTCATTCATCGTCCGATATAACTTAACGTTGCAGGTTTTCCCATATCCTGAAAGATGAATGTCTGATAACTCTAAGCTCTATGTACCCTGTACTCATTTCAACATCATTTCATTCATCGCCCGGTATGACTTAACGTTGGAGGTTTTCCCTTATCCTGAAAGATGAATGTCTGGTAACTCTAAGCTCTGTGTTCCCTGTACTCATTTGAACATCATTTCATTCATCGTCCGATATGACTTAACGTTGGAGGTTTTCTCTTATCCTGAAAGATGAATGTCTGGTAACTTTAAGCTCTGTGTACCCTGTACTCATTTCAACATCATTTCATTCATCGTCCGGTATGACTTAACGTTGGAGGTTTTCCCTTATCCTGAAAGATGAATGTCTGGTAACTCTAAGCTCTGTGTACCCTGTACTCATTTGAACATCATTTCATTCATCGTCCGATATGACTTAACGTTGGAGGTTTTCTCTTATCCCGAAAGATGAATGTGTTGTAACTCTAAGCTCTCTGTACCCTGGACTCATTTGAACATCATTCCATTCATATGACTTAACTTGCAGGATGTTAATAAGGAATAAAAATTAAAAAGCAAACAAAATTTGGATACGAGATTTGAGGCCAGCTTGTGTCTCTTAACTTCATAACTCAAAAAACGAAATGTCAAAAAAAATATCTATTTTATGTTGAAGTTCTACATTTTCTAACAGATTCAGCTCAAAAATGTTCAAGACTCCAAAAGCACACCAAGTTTTACAAATAAAGTTTCTGTATTTTTTCTGCCTTCTATCTAAATATTTTACCAGAATATCGTGTATTTAAGATGTTTGTGGCAAATGAAACCTAATCTTGAATTTGCTGTGAAAAACACATGAAGTTCGTTTTTAGTGTGAATGAACTTTGTTTGAATGGTGACCCTAAGACATCTACAAAAAACAGACTGCAAAAAAAAAAATTAAGAATGACGTGTTTCCTGCATGTCTATTGTTATTGGTTTCAATTTTTCAATATGTCTGCCATGGTTTTAAAACGCTGGTGTTATTCTTTGTTTCTTGTGAATTTATGGAAAGACCATGGTATAAACATCTATGTATTGACGTTATTTATCCAAACGTTGTAGAACATTAGTTTATGAAAGTGAATTTTAAGTCTCTTTTTGGAATGCGTTGTTCGCCGGTGCCGTTATGTGGATTGAGCAGTTCGAGAGGAGTAGGTGTGCAAGTGGGTCTAGAGCGGGTCATCGGCTGACACTCTTCTTCTCACGTCAGGAGGATAATCCTCTGTCAGTGTTACCGCGACATTCAGCCATGAACACGTCCTCCGTCCTGTTGCTCGTGGTGCTGCTGGTGGCCGTCGTGGAGTCGGCGCGGTATGTACCCAAGTGGAAGAAACAGGTGAGTGTTGGCCTCGCGTAACCTTGTATTGGTCTGGTGTACGTTCTCCAGTCGATCAAGTTCAAGGTTAGGTAGCCTTGAATAAGTGCCGAAGCGTGCAATGAAGCGATTCCACAAGAGTTTCAGAAGAAAAAAGAGAAAAACAAGAAAGTTCATGCAAAATAATGCTTTATTTGATCTGGTTAAATTTTCAAAATTATTCACGAACATCCGCGGTATTGCACACAATTTGACTTAAATTCGGGTGACCAATTCCCTGAGCTCATTCAATACTATTTCTGTATTTACGCATTAATAACCTTGAATACCATGCTTCGTAGATATCTAGAAATAATCACAACTCTGCGATAGGAAGCACTTGACAGATTTTGTCATGTAAGGTCTCTGTAGCGTGTGAAGAAAAAAAAAAATATTTATGTGGCGCCTTTAAATTAAACTGCAACGCCCGATTTCACCCGCATATATCATATGGGTTAACAGTGTGGGGACGTTGTGCTAAAAACACACTAACCGAGTATTCCTTCTCCAGAAAAAAGAGCAATAAGACTAATTATGGGAATGAAACAGACTCACGTAGGCAAACCTTCAAAGACCTAAATATTTTAACTGTATATTCACTTTACATATATGAAGTAATAGTAGAATTATTTAACAGGCAAGATAAAGGTAAAACAAACAAATACATGAGCACTACACCACAGGAAATAATTTTTTTTCATTTACAGTCACACAGATTAGAATTATATAAAACCAGACCTACTGCTGCAGCTCATGAACTGTAAAATAAACTCCTTACCTATCTGAAAAATATTCATAATCTTAAAATATTCAAGAAAAAATTAAAGAAATATTATATGGAAGGTTGCTTTTATTCAGTTGACGAATATCTTAGGTAATATTGACTAAATAAATAGTGTTTGTATAATGTAAGTGTAATAGTGTATATTTAATGATTTATTATTATAATTAGGTTATTTCAGAACTTGTTTATGTAGATATTAAAGTATGTGATTTTCTGGTTGCACATATTTAACTTGACGATGCTTTGAATATGCTTTGTAATCTTTTAAGCAGATAATGAATGAATTAATGTTAAGATTTAACAAAGTTTAGCAATGGTTAAAACAAAATTGCATTTTGCCAACAAATGTTAGTTGAACACTCGTGTTAAATCTCTTGTTAAACTAGCAAGCCAAATTTCTGTTGTTAAGTCCTTAACAATTGTAAATAGTCAAGAAGGCGGGCGTGAACGCAGCTGTTGATGTCGATTTGCTATATTTAAGACCGTCTAAATGGCATTCGTAATAGAGTACGGCCTATGAGGAGAAATTATTTTGAGGTGCTATCAGAAGAACGTTTTCTACGGAGGTATAGACTGTCCAAACAAGTTGTTATGAAGGTTACTGCGGAAGTACAAGAGAGGTTAGAACATGCATCGAAAGGAATATGCCAATCTCGCCTTTGCTTCAAATATTAATAACTTTGCGATTTTATAATTCACTAAATTATGTGGGTAATACACTGTCCACCACCCGTCTAGAAGCGTTAGTCGCTTGTCCTTCGCACCTCGTTTTAAATTTACGTAATACTGTCGAAGTTGTTTGCTGCTTATAGTACTGACACATGCATTTGAATTAAATTCGTTTCCAATATTTTCCAACGTGACATCTTTCTCTTTTACATTCACCGCATCCGTCCTCTTTATTTTCCATGATATCCTTACACTTCGTTACCAATTCAATTAACAATTCCTTCTCCATCGATGAGAAATTTATCTCACAGATTTTATTTACGATTTTGTTCACCCGCCATTTTTTCAGCTGTGTGCAGACGAAAATGAAAACAAAAGCGCATTGCAGTACGTTCAGAAAATAATACGACTCATCCATAGCCTTCTATAGCTGTAATATTTACAAATCTCTTGGCCTTAACACGTGTTTGTTAACATTTTCAGAAAAAATTTGGTGAAATGCAAGAAATTTAATAGTAGTGTTAGCGCTGTCACAATTGTTATGTTACATTTGTTAACGTCGATTTTAACATCTGCTGGTGAAATCGGGCATACGTATATTGCAATAGCATTAGCAATAATATTTTACGTAGACTGGTACTTGCGGTGACAAATAGAAAATTCTTGTGAATTTTAAGTTATTAGCAAAAGCGTGTGAATCGCATACTTTCTCCGTGTTTAGGCTAACAGTTCACGCGGTGTGGGCCAGCTGTAGGAAAAATGGAACGTCTGAGTGGAGAGGGGAAGGAGGAATATGTCTGCTTTTAGTGTGAGCAGTGTTGCTTACGTGTGACTGTACAATAGAAAGAGTATTGAATAGTAGCCTTAGTTCTTTGAGTCATTATTCTCTGTTATTTTAATGAAAATTATTATTTGGAGCTTCCCTCACTTTGAAAGTCACGGCTCGCTACTGGACCTATGTGTGACTGTACAACAGAAAGGGTACTGAAGAGTAGTCTTAGTTCTTTGAGTCATTATTCTCTCTTATTTTAATGAAAATTACTACTTGGAGCCTCCCTGGCTTTGAAAGTCACGCCTCGCTACTGTACCTACATGTGACTGTACAATAGAAAGAGTACTAAAGAGTAGTCTTAGTTGTTTGAGTCATTATTCTCTATTATTTTAATGAAAATTATTCTTTGGAGCTTCCCTCGCTTTGAAAGTCACATCTCGCTACTGTACCTACGTGTGACTGTACAATAGAAAGAGTACTAAAGAGTAGTCTTAGTTGTTTGAGTCATTATTCTCTCTTATTTTAATGAAAATTATTATTTGGAGCTTCCCTCGCTTTGAAAGTCACAACTCGCTACTGGACCTACGTGTGACCATACAATAGAAAGAGTACTGAAGATTAGCCTTAGTTCTTTGAGTCGTTATTCTCTGTTATTTTAATGAAAATTATTATTTCGAGCTTCCCTCATTTTGAAAGTCACACCTCACTGCTGCTTGAATGTAACTCCAGAGAGGCAACTGCCTTTTCTCTCTCGAAAAACTTAAATCAGTTCATTTCAGCTCCAGACTTTACTTTGTGCATTTAATGACTGATCTGTTTATAGTTTTATCGGTATATTTTTCATGTATGAATCCCAACGTAATAGTTACGAAGCTTGGTATATACCAAATATAGTTCTTAAACATATGGTATTTTAAGATTGGGGCACACTTTAAAGATGCAGCTTATGTTGCTTACAGACAGGCACGCATAAAGACATTCACGCACATCTTTTTTTCGAAAAATGTTTTTTTGGACGGGGGATTCAGGGAGTTTCCAAATCCTGATTCAAGTTTTTGGGTGAACTGCAGTTGGTATCTGCTCTGGCTACTATGTAGAGAAAGGAAACATTGTAGCAATTGTTCAGTTTGTTTTATTTAAAAAAACAAGACTGTTGTAATAGTTTGTTAATTACAGGCGTGTGAGATTCCCGCGAGCCAAAACGAGCATAGCCACTACATATGTACAGATAATGGCGATGTGAAATGTCTGCCAGGATGGACTGGTGACCTGTGTGATGTGCCCATTTGTCGTAAGGGATGTGATCCATTGCAGGGCTATTGCAAACGTCCGGGAGAATGTCGCTGCAAACTTGGTGAGTCATCATTTACAAATTTGTTTTGATATTTAGTGTACTTTTAAGAAAGAGCCCCCCCCCCTCCAAAAAAAATTGTACCTTTTTAACAGTCCACCCATTTTAACTATATGTTTGTATTCATGAGTATTCGCTTAGTATTCATTATCATTGCTTAACATCTTCGTTTCATTTTCCATCATTTAAACATCATATTGACCTGAATATATGCTGCACCTTAAAATTCAAGGATAAGAATTTTTTTTTAACTAACATCCTCCAGCATAAATCATATCTCTCTCAGAAGCGTGTATTTTGCGTGTGCTCACTCCATTTTAAAATATGGCGTAACATTATGGGGTAACTCACCTCATTGTAAATCATTATTCATAATGCAAAAACGGATTCTAAGAATACTTGAAGGAGTTAAATCAACAACTACATGCAGACCATTATTTAAAAAATAATGTATTTTCATTTTTGAAATTTTAAAATTTACACAGACAAATTTAATGACAGGAAACGGTCACTGTACATTTAATGACACAGTTCATAATCATAATACTAGACAGAGAATGGATATTCATGTGAATAGAAGTAACACAAGAGCTCATCAAAACAGTATAATAAACCTAGGAATCACTTTTTTTTAATAAACTGCCTATAGCCAATAAAACCACTTGCAATTTTTCAGCATTTAAAAAGTCAGTTTGGGCATACTTGCTAGACCACTGTTTTTATTCTGTTAGTGAATTTATGGAAAGTTTATAATATTGTTACATTTCTGAATTAATTGTTTATATTATAAAATTCTTGAGGTATCTTTATAAAACATTATTTTGTACAAATACTGACTTGTCCTTATTGGATGTGACATGTTAATTTACAAGTATAGTTAATTGCATTGTAAATTCACAATTTGACGTGTCTTATAGTACTCATGTACAATGTATGATTTACAACATGAATAAATTATCTATCAAACAAACAATGCTCAAATGAGTCCAGGGTCCATAGCTTGGCGTTACCAGGCATTCATCTGTAGAACAAGAAAACCCTGGGAGGGAGGGGGGAACGTTATCCAGATAACCCACCCTAATGGTACTCTATTTGAGACTCACTCCATTTGAAATTTTAAAATGCTAAGCCACTGACCCCATTTTCATCTATGGCTGATTGCTGACATCAAGCTCAAGTGAAAGTTCACATGTGCTTAATTTATAAATATATTTGTCTCGAAAAGTTTGACCTATTTCTATGCTTGAAGCATCTCTTCTTTCTTTGCATTGGGTTGGTTGCTATTATTCCTTCCTATTCAAAGCTTATTGAGATTTGTTCAACAATAACTTTTTCCAGGGCTAGCTTGTTAGCCTAGAACCCAATCCACAACCTCGAGAACCTATTTATATCCCCACAGTCAGGGTGGCTTAGCTATAACCCCAAGCACTGGGTATCCAGTCACCTTTTGAGAGATTGAGATTGTTTATTCACCAATTGTAATAGTTGTCATGTGAAGTATACATAAAGTTAGTTACAATGGAGAGGTGCTACTATCTATATTTACAATTTTGACTCTACAGTTTTAATCATTATTTTAACCATTGCTTTTGCAATTTTTATATTCTTCTATTTTATAGAAAGCATTCTTAATGAGATAAGATTTTATTTAGTCACCAAACAGCTGAGGATGAGATCGAATGATCTTGAAAACGTTTCAAATATACAACAAGTAAGTGAAGACTGAGTGTAAACATAGTGACTCATAAATTCAAACTTAAATAAGATTTTATTTGTTTTATTTTTATTTGTTCTTTCCCTATTTCTTTAATCCAGTGAGATAAATGATTGTATAAGCCTTACTTTCAATACATTTATTTTGTAATGAGCCTCTTAGTCTATTTCCAAAGTAATTTTCTTTTGTTCTTGTGTTATGTTCATGGACATTGGTATTTTTGTCTTCTTTATGGGAAGTTACAACATATTTTAGACATTCATATATATAGACAAGGCAGCATTAGTATATCTAATTTTTTAAATGCAGGTGCTTTTTTTTAATATATTTTTAAGAACTCTTATCGCTCTGTTCTGTAGTCTAAATATTTTTTGTATATGTTTCCTCCCTGCTGATCCCCATAAAATAATCCCATAGCTCAAAAGTGAGTGTAATATAATTGTGTTGTACTATCTTCATCCATGATTTGTTTAACCTGTTTTAGAATATACGTTCCCCTATTGAGTTTTTAGAGAGTTTTTCTAAACGTCTGTTCCATTTCAGATTGTTATCTATTACTAGTCCTAAAAAATTTATTTCACTAGCTTGCCTGATTTGCTCACTTTTTATTTCCAAGGAGATACTTGCCTGCGTTTTGTTACTTACACTAATCTGCATGCATTCTGATTTCTTTGTATTTAGTGCCATTCCTAATTCTTCCAGGTAAGTACTAACCATCTCCAACAGTGCATTTGCATTTCTTTGCAATTCCGCTGCTGTACTCCCTGTTACAATAACTGTTGTGTCATCAGCATAGCTAATGGCTAATCCTCCTGCTTCCTGAAGTCGTTGAAACAAATTATTTATATATAAAATAAACAAATATGGCCCCAATTTTGATCCTTGTGGTACACCATGTGTTATACGCTTCTGCAACATGCATGAACTATGTTGGGACTATTCTTTTCATATTTTCTTACTTTTTCCTCTCTCTGATAAAAAACCATTTTAACATAATTTCAAGTATTATACCAAAAGAATACATGAAATTGTTTTATTAATATCATGCAAAAAATTTGGATAAATCAATACAATGTGTTCTCTATTGATTTGCTGTTAGAGGTGTTTAAATTGAAGACAAATATTTATGTACAACATTTTCATTCACAGTGTCTTTTGAGTGTACTTTTGCTGTGTGTGTTAGTTTATAAAATCATTATGAATGTATCACAATCAGACAATTTTGATTGCAGGATTCTATGGAGAACTTTGTAACAAGTGTATAGCTCTACCGGGATGTCAACATGGATACTGCAACACAAGTTTTGAATGCAACTGTCATGAAGGCTGGGATGGATTGTTTTGTTCTGAACGTAAGTTTTCAGTTATGTTATTTAATGAAATATTACATAGCAATATTTAATTCAAAACAGTGGACATTTTGCTGCATGATGAACGTTTGCTAGGAGGTATAGCAGTGACTAGGCTGCTTTCCCCAGCTATGTCAGATTGAGGTAATTCTATTCAGATGTCATGTAATAAGGGAGATGTCACAGATATCTGGTACGCCCAGGCTGGGAAGGCAAGAGTGTTCCTAAATGTATAACTATGTAGCAAGTATTGTATGCCACAAGATTTGAATGAATGACTGCGCCAGACAGCTAGTTATGTAAGAAGATCTTGTGTGTCTCTCTTGGAGCTGATTTAAAGAACCATGCATCACAGAGTTCAGAAAGGCACTTAACTGACAGAAGAGAGAGAGAGCTGCTATAAGTTCCTGTCCAATTTCAGCTTTAAGCTGCTTAAACCAACACTTGGGTAAGCACTGAAGTCAACATTGATTGGCACCTTCTTAAAAGTGTGTCAGTAACTTCCAGAACATTTTGCAATCATTATTCCCTGGAACCACGCAATACTCCCTTGCTAACATAAGCATCTAAAAATGATCTTTCATAATTTCTAAAGCCAATTTCATGTTTCCCTTAAAAATGATTTTTTTAAAGCTTTCTAAAATTACAACTGCACTGGACTGGACTATGCTACGGAGAGGATTTGGTATGGAGGTCCAAACTTGGTCTATTGTACCTATGTTTCCAAGTGGGGCGGCCTTGGGACGAAGGATAAGGTGAGAACAGAGGGTGGCTTCCCAAGCAGCCATGATAGTGCAGAGGGCAGGGTCCCAATGCTTTACCATTTGGAAACATCCCAACAGGTCAGCACAATCAGCATCCCATCTTACTGTGGTCTGGAAATGGCACCACCAAACTGGCCCAGAGACCAGAGACCGTCCCACTGCAGGAGGAAGTATTTACCAGGAGCATATCATCCTGCCATGCAACACCGAAACACCTGCCGACACTTCCATCCTGAAAGAGACCACCAGATGAGAGATTATGTTAAATGATAATGGAGATGAAATGGAGGGATAGGAAATTCGGGGGATATAATTAACCTAATCATCTCCCCTGAAAAAAATGCATAGGTCAGGTAGGCCAGCCATGAGAATTGAAACCCAACCTCCCAAATGAAACTACTTGAGCCATGCTGCTCTGTAAAATTACAATGGTCACATTATTAAATTGCTTGGAAGGGAATTACTTTGTTTGGAGGTTTAGCTGATCCAATGGACATTTTCTTGGCATCAGAAAGCATGTTAAAAGTATTCCTTTAAATTCAAGCTCATAGATTTATCATGTAAATAATATCTACCACAGCCACAGCCAACTCACTTGCCGTGGTGCATGTTATGGGCTACAAGCACCGTGTTGCCTCAATGCGTGCTTCGCACAGTTTGTCTGCTGTAGCAGTGGTGGTCCGTACTTCAGTGTCAGTTTGATATGGAAGGGCACTCATTAAAGCAAAGGGCAACTATGCCGACACATTATTTCAATTCCAAATGAGAAACTGAGTACTTCTTCATGGAATGTAGCAGTGGTGCTATTTGTTTAATTTGCGAGAAAAAAATTGCAAGTGCTGAAACAATTTATTCTTCAGCGACATTTTAATACATTGGATGCTAATGATTATTCGGCCTTATAAAAAGAAGAATGCATTGCATAGATACAAAAGCTCAGGGAAAAGATTGCATTGCCGGAAGGAGAACAGGAAGAAGGGGATGGCAGAAACCTCAGTTTTTGTGAGTTACGAAATAGCACTAGAAATTGCCAGATCTTCTAGTAGTTTTTCTGATGGTCCACTTATTAAACGATGTAGCTTATAGCTGCAAGTAAATTCACCCCTGTCAGTGTTCACCAATTCGAGAGTGCCAGTCTGTCACTCATACTATTTCATGCAGAATTCAAGATCTGGCAGACAACATTTATGCACAATTATTCAAAGAGTAAGAGAATTTGTTGCATTCTCTATTGCCATTGATGAGAGCACTGACTTATCAAGTATGGCTTAATTATGTATTTTTATTCGTGGAGTAAATGAACATTTGGAAGTTGTGGAAGAAATGCTAGATCTGGTGCCAATAAAAGACACAACAGGAATCACCTTGAAATGTGACATGAGTTAAGTACAGTTACAGAAACAGAGGAAGTTTGCCAGATTTCTACAGGAGATTTCCTAAATCAAGATTCCATCGATTGCACAGGCGTGCGGCATCTATGATTGCAATGTTTGGTTCGACCTATGCATGTGAATCCTTATTTTCAGCTATGAAACGCATTAAATCCTCTCAGAGAGCTAACATCAATGATCATAACTTGAAGTGTGCATTAAGGGTCGAGAGTTGTGTTTCATTGTCTCCAAATGTGGCGAATATTGTGAAAACTAAAGGATGTCAGAAGGCAAGAGTGTCTACCGAAAACTGAATGTATCAAATTCTTAATTGAAACTGTATATTCGTTTAATAAGACGTATTCTGTATAATATTATCACTATATAGTAAGTATCATTTTGTTAACTTTAAAGAGAGTCGATTAAAGACACTAGACAACACTTACTTGTTAATTTATCATAACAACACTGTTTTCAACACTTCCAAGAAAGTAATTGTATCATTTTGTTATTTGGTATTTTTGTTTTTGGTATTTGTCTCAGAATCAAAATTGTGCTAATTTCCACAAAGTACTGTTTCGTTCTTATAATTAAAAACATTGCTTTTATATGCCATCATTTGGTTGTATAGGATTGAAGGCTATGATAATCTTACTGGTATTGAGTTGTTTTATATACAATTTAATAACAAGTACCACAGAGATATTAAACCATCGTATTATATAGTTTCTGGATTGTTTCTTCACTACTAACATGTCCTTAATTTGATAGTCAAAATGAAAAATTCAATGCCATGATCAGGATTTGAACCACGGATCTCCTGGTTTCCATCCAGTCGCTCTAACCCTTTGAGCTGCCATGGCCAACTTGCCATCATGACATTAAATTCTCCATTTGACTTGTATATTTCCCTGGTAAACCACTAGGGGAACTGGGACTCAAGTACTTACGATAGTAAGTCACCACAAATGGTGTTCTCTCGAATGCAAGAACTCCTAGTGGTTTACCAGAGAAATATAGGAGTCAAATGGAGAATTTAATGTCATGATGGCAAGTTGGCCATGGCGGCTCAATGGGTTAGAGTGACTGGACGGAAACCAGGAGATCCGTGGTTCAAATCCCAGCCATGGCATTGAATTTTTCATTTTGACTATCTATCAAAAACCATAGCCTATATATGGCTAGTATGAAGAAATGATTAATTTCCATCAATTAACTAAAATGTCCTTAATTATTTAATGGTAATGCAAGTGCAGATTACGGGACACCACTGTGTGAGATAGTGATTGGCATACCTCCCTAGCACTCGTCACCAACGACCAGGCACACCAGCACAATGCGAGCTGTATAGGCACACCGTGCATTTCAGTTGGCGGAGCCTATTCTACCATAACCACATACCTTTGTCATAGAAGATGTCCTTGTGCTATCACACATTTTAACAAAATTTGAATAAAAAGTGATTTATTCTTTACAGCCATACAAATAAAACCATGTTTTGTCCATTACAAAAAATATTAAAAAATATATCAAATGCAGGTCAATAGAACAATCATTAATATTCTCCAATATCCAAATGGAAAAAGTAACTACAAATGCTAGTAATTTTGGAATTATAGTTAATGAATATAGTTTTAATTTTATAGGTAGCGAGATGTGAAATTCCTGATTCCTGGGCGGGCTCTTGCAGACATTTCTTTTGTCTTTGTTTTAACCTTTGTCTGATTATCATACCATGGCAATTTAATTTTGATTCCTTATAAAGAATACATCTCATTTTTCTAAATCTATTCATAAGCTTAAAAACTGCTTCTTTGTGAGGCACACCAACAACAGAATATTAGTCTATAAATTGAAGCAGTCAAATTCAGAAGTTGTTAAGTTAATGTTTTTGAGAAATCCTGTTAAACACACGATAAGCACTCTCAATACCAGTTCTGTAATAGTGCTAAAAGATTTGTGGATCAGAAAATGTTAGGTCGAACATATTATGACCCTGGCATGTTGAATGGGCATCAATTTCAGTAATAAAAGTTGTTAAGTCAGTCTTTTCGAGTTAGATGTTGTTAAGTCAAGTAGTTTCCGCATTAGCCGTTTGGTGGTGCCACACAAGCTCTTTGATATCAGCTGTTGATACATTTTAGATTAAACATTTAGACATCTCGATTAATAGAGATATTATCTGTTCAAAAATTAGGTGTAAGGATTATATAAAGTACTTTAATACTCTGTACATTTCATTATTTATGAAACTTTTAAATATTTAGATTCAAAATTTGTATTTGCATCAAGTGCACATGCTTTATATATGTATTGAATTAGATCTACGATATTTTTGTAAGTAATTATTTAGCAATGTATTATATCAATATTTGCTAAGATTTGTGACACTGACATGCAGCTGTTTTTTATAATTTTTTTCCTTATTTTAACATTTTAACACAAAACTTTTACTCACTGTCACAAACTCAGAAAACTTACTGACTTCCTGCAGTTTACAGCAAAGTTAACACCACCACCAGCCCTGAGAAGAGGGATCAGCTGTGTAAGCGAAGTGTTTGGTTCAAGGTTTTACAGCTCAGTTTATGCTAGCAAGTGATAAATAATCAGTTGTATACGATATGTTGTCATACACAAGCTGTAAGGAAAGAAACCTCTCTGTCAGCATCTATATGTAGTTATGTACCTCTTAGAATATTTCCCAACAGAAGTGTTATTTAGACTCTCTTGGGGTTCAGAGAGATTTCTTTTAGCTATCAGGAGATATAGTATCTCAAAGTTCAAAGAATTTTACATGTCTAGTGAAAGCTTGATGCATTGGAAAGGCTGTTTAGGTTGGAAGTAATACATCAAAACAAAGAGGGCCAAATTTGGCTAAAAGAATTTTGATTATTATTTATTGTAATCGATTCATTTTAATTGACTTGATTAATTGATTAAAATGTTTTAATCTTTAATCCAAAATAAATAATTAATTGATTAATCATTTTGGTTAATCAATTAAAACAAGCAGCACATTCCTCAAGTACACTCTCAGAAAGTTTATCTGTACTTCCCAATACCAGGGCACTCTTTCATGCCTATTGACAGAATTGTTGGCAATTTTGAGAAGAAGAAACGATCAATGGATAAAGTCTTAGTCCCTTCCACATGGGTGAAACTGATCAAAGATTCACTACAGAAGAAGCCCATTGGCGTTGTCCACTGACCGATAACGGGGAACATGATGTGACTCCAGTTGTTGAAGTTTTTGACTTCAAAGATGCCCTCGACCATGTCCTTGTAAGAAGTATTCCTGAATTCACTTTAATCCGGGATGTGTATTTCCAAAGAGGATGTGTACCAGAAGTCTTCCTCACTTTATCGTCCCCAGTCTCTTTTGAGGAGAGTAGTGAGGTTACAAGTCTTACACAAGACATGTGATAGTGCGACAAAACACACCAGATAGACTTCGGAAGATTAAGAAGGCAAAATATTACGATGTTCGTTCACTACTGGAACATGTCACTCTGCCAGAAGGTACCACATTTTATGACACAATGACATATGGAAGTGAGGTAGAAGATGATGTAGTAGAGATGGAGTGATGTTTTGATGACAATGTTGTATGTCAATCCATGAAGTACATGCTGGATTAGTCCATAGTAGAGATGTATTGGTGAATGTCCATGGCTACATATTATAATATTGTATAATGGAGAAACTCTAACATGAAGAATCAGAAACTGTTAAGTCAAGTGACTTAACAACTTTTCATCCATTTTAAATTAAAAGTTGTTAAGTCCTAATAATAAAATATCCTGTCACACATGCTACATATGTCAAACCATGAGAAACACTTCAACACAGTACTTTGTACCTCCAAACGGACACATCACATAAAATTTTGTCATTTGTATTACTATTTTGGTATTTAAGATTACTTTTGAAAACTTTGAGCAGCTTTCCCGCACAATTTTGAAACAGTGACTTAGCAACTTCTGCTTCTGATCGCTTCAGTTGCTATCTCACTTCTCTACAAGAGTTTGTCATACAGGAATCATACATGACCATTATGTATATTGAAGTACATACATTTTCTGGTACTATAACAGATCTAATATATTGAAATACTTGAAAACCATTCTAGATTGTATTTAATACTGCTAGCATTGTCTATACTCTTTATAATTGTTCTGAAATGGTTAGAGCTTCCATGTACTACTGAGGATCTCGATATCTGTTTACTAAGAAGTATGTGATTTGCTTACAGCAATCTGTCGACAGGACTGTCATGCCACCAGAGGATATTGTGAGAATCCAGGGGAGTGCAGGTAAGACTTATACAAGTTGTGAAATGAAAACTTGTGTTTTACAATCAGAACTGACAAAAGAAGGTGATGTGTCTGCAGGTGTCGACTTGGATGGGCTGGAGAGTTATGCAAGGAATGCCAAGTCCTTCCAGGTTGTCAGCATGGCTACTGCACCAAACCTCTCGAATGTCGATGTCATGAAGGATATACTGGAATTCTCTGTCAGACTCGTAAGTAGAGCCTTTATATATGTCATTTAAAACCCCCAATGACAATTTGATTTATTATTTCCCTCTTGCATTCTTAAGAAATTATTCAACAAATTTAGTAGATTTTTGGGACTGTCATCAGAACCAGTTGCTGGTTGCTTGGAGAGCACAAGAAATAGTGTAACCAGAACTCGTCTGTATGTTTTAGACATGCCGAGATGTGAAAGAAGCTGGTAATAAGGTTTGCGAAACTTAAGGAAAGGAAAGCTCTTGTAGGCTGCAGACCTCTCTATCGGACACTGTGCCCTCACAGGCTACCTCAAATAAAATATGTTATACGTTAATAAAGCCGTCATTTGCCAGGATCATATTAGTGCTACTGATGTGCCACAATGTTGACCTACAGCAGTTCTTTTACATTTACAAGGAACATCTCAAATGCTCGGAACTGCATGAAAACAACAATTGATTATGAACAAAACAGTGGTCCATGTCATTTCCATGCAAAACATCACATTCTGCGTCAGTGGCATTTAAGAGAGAAATGAAGTAACAAGATATTCAATATCATAGAAGGGAAATTATACATAATTCAATGACGTCAGGGTATAATTACATTTTCAATCAAAAGTGCTAACAATTCTCTGTTTAACGTACTTGCAATGGCGCAAAACACACATATACTACACTCCTGACAGTGGTTATATTAGAAATCAAGGTGTAGATGCAGGATTTTGTTGGAGTGGTTAAAACAAAGAATAAAAGAACAGTATTCACACCTCACTAAAGTCACGTTATTAAATTCCAAATCACTTTTGCTTTCATGCAGTCCAATACGAAAAGCCCCACTAATTACATTTGTGAATAATGAAATACGCCGTGCCATGGCTGAGTGGTTGGCTCTCCTTAGGCAGCCCAGGTTTGATCCTAGGTGACTGCAAAGTGGGATTTGTGGTGGACAACATGGCGCTGGGGTGGGTTTCCTCCGGGTCCTCCAGTTTCTCCCCCCCCCCCCCCATCATTCATTCATCCCAGGCGTTGGACCAACCACTCAATCCTGATCTCATCAGGTCAATATTGTTGTGAGCCCATTGTTTTGATAAGCGCGGCTGACGCACACAAAGGGGCTGATAGTGTAGCATGGAGATAAGGGATAGAAAAGGCAGTGCGGAGATAAAAGGCTTTACAAAACAGATAAAGATAGATAACTAGAAAGTTCTGGTGACATCTTGATTGATAGAGAACATTGCACAACTGTCTGGAATCATGAATGGTCATATAAAAAGGAGCCATGATCGCTAGTTAGTGTGAGAGTTGTAATTGGAACTGGATCGTGTGCCTGCAGCAATGTTTTGAAAGTGAACTCTTTTGTTGTGAACGGCGACCTTGGAAGATTGTATTTGTGTATGTTACGTAATTCTGCTACTATAAGGGTTGACGAAAGTGTATTTCTACGGAAATAAAGAGCATTTTGAATTTCTGCAACTTTAACTTTTAATTCTCAAACCCACAAAGTCACAATATGCTTCGGCTCCGTCGCTCTGAGGGAACCCAAGCGACTCCTAGCACCAACATTGGTGATGAAGGGAGACATAAAAAATATGATAACATGAGTATGTCAATGTCATAAACTGCATTTCGCCAAGCATATTGCTACATATGCTTACATTTTGATGCAGTAAATTGATTGTAAATCACAGAGTGAAGTCTGATGATGAAATAACAATCATGTATCTTCACTTGTAGTTCAGCACATTGTAGTCTTACAAAATTAGCAACCTTTCTGATATAGAGCTTATAATGCTGCCAGTAGAGTGCAGAGTTTTGCATGGAAATGATACAGACCACTGTTGTTTTAATGGTTGTTTGTTATTCTAAGCATGTTTTTGTGCAGTTTTGAGCATTCGAGGTCAACAGTCTCTTGTTAGTAAATTTAATGAACAGAAAGCTTTTGCTTTTAAATGTACTTAAAAGCCATTTGTCTAGGCAAGATCTGAACCTGCAACTTTGGAATCATAAGCCAGCACCTAACTAATTTAACTAACCAAACTGACTAAGGGCAGCTGCGCAGTATAGTCCAGCAAGTGAGGTCCCTTCTGTCCTATTAAATTAAAGGATTTTATGGTGAATGCTCCTCCCATTTACTCCTTAAAACTATAACTTCAAAAGCCCTGGCGTAGTATAATAAGGTACAAATATCTGTACATATTAACAGAAATGTTTAATCACGTTTCACCCAGAAAAATAATATGCACTGTAGTAATATAAATGTGTTTAGTTTGCAATGGAATCTAGACTTCGTCCTGTGTATTCAAACTTTTCTTGGTCCTGTTATTTAACAATATGCTAATGCTCTGTGAACATTTATTTTGCAGCAATATGTGCAGATAACTGCCACAAGGAACGTGGTTACTGTCGCAAACCAGGGGAGTGTCGGTAAGTTGTCACCTAGATATTTAGAAAATCTCATACACGATTTAGTGTGTTCAGTTTGAAACACTATTGTTATTTCGAGATTCAACTGTATTGGAACACCACAGTGAAGCGAAAAATTATTAAATTTTAGATGAGTCGCATTTTTTACACATCTGCTTCACTTTCGTACCTATTTTGAGGACATGTTTCGCAAATCTAACGAAGATTTGCGAAACATGTCCTCAAAATAGGTACAAAAGTGAAGCAGATGTGTAAAAAATGCGACTCATCTAAAATTTAATACTATTGTTATTGTTGCAGGTGTAAGGTTGGCTGGTGGGGCGAAAACTGTGACAAATGTTACGCATATCCCGGATGTGTACACGGGTCATGCCATCGTCCTTGGGAGTGTAATTGTGAACCTGGTTGGGGTGGAATGCTCTGTGACCAAGGTAAATATGTCATAGCATTTTAAATAGGTACTCAAAATTAATTTGTAACCACTTGAGCTTCACTCCTTTATCAAGAACTTACTGGTACAGGTCTTAGAGACAGTTCTCTCAGCAACATTCTAGACTAGGTTAAGTCAACCAATGATAATTGTTCTTCCACAGAATTTGTGTATAGAATAAAAAAAAAAAAAATCACTGACATAATCAGGATTTGAACCAAGAATGGAGAACAGAATATTCTGTAGTTGAAATCCTGTTTATAGGATTGAATTATTTAATCTGATTCTACCTTACTGGTATAGATATTTTGATATTTAATATTTATTTGTACAGTTTCCATTAGTTTATGACTTTAACATTGAACGTGTGCTATTATATATCCTGAACAAATACATGAAATTGCTGATCCTACGACTTACTCACTGACTCAGGTCCCCTGACCCGCCTCGGTAGCGTAGATGGTAGCGAGTCTGCCTCACGTTCAAGAGATCCCAAGTTTGAATCTTGTTCAGAGTGAGTTACTTGGATAAGGTTTTTTCCAGGGTTTTCCCTTATCCTGAAAGGCAAATGTCGGGTAGCTGTAAGCTCTATGGATGCTGGGCTCATATGAGCATCATTTTCACCCATTCACTCATCGTCCGATATGACTCAATGTTGGACATAAAAAAAAAAGGTCCTTAACTTAACTATGCCTAGCCTAAACTTAAACTAAATAAGAATTATGATGAGAACTACAGCAGTTGTAGGGTGTCCATAAATAAAAACATTTTTATTAATTCCTGGAAAGGGTCTGGCAAATGCTTATCTAGGTGTTCTCTGTATGACGAGGTAAACTGATAGATCTGTCTTATTAATTAGCAACACATTTCTGTTTCATTATTTGGAAGAATATTTCTAAATAACATGCAAACTTTGTTTCTTGCACTACCATGAATTCTACTCCACTATAAGACTGCGACTGTAAAGTATTGATCAGCATAAACGTGCACCCTCGTGTTGCCGTCTCTTACCTGCATGCACGTAACTGTTGACTTGGAACTGTTGACGGTTAATCAGTGGTGCAGTGGCAGTTTTTGTGTAGTGTCATACAACTCCTTAGTCACATTAAGAGACAATCAAGCATACAATGTTCACCTGTATTTAAATAAGTAATTATATTTTATGTAATTAGGATACCAGTTATTCAGCTGTTTCTTTTAGGAAATTAACAGGCTAACACAAATATATAATATTGTGGCTTTGTGGGTTCGTGAAATAATAAAACGAAGTTACAAAACACAAAAACTACACTTTATTCTCCTCGAAATACACTGTTCAACATTACAAAATTGCTAGAACCTTAAAACTGTTTATCTTCTCTCACTCTACCCTCAACTGTCTCTCACTTCCGGTAACGATCGGCCATCATTTTTCATCGGCTTCGCGAGCCTACCACCAGGGTGACACTGCTCCCTCCTCAAGGCTGGTCGTCCCGAACAGCGACTTCATAGCGGGCCAGGCGATCCAGGTGTACCACCAACATCTTTCCTCGGGGCACCTTCTGGATGCGGTAGACCACGTCGTTAATCCTCCTCATCACACGGTACGGTCCTTGCCATGGCTGCTGAAGCTTCGGGCAGCGTCCCTTGGTCCGGGTCGGACGGTACAACCAGACCAGGTCACCTTGCTGGAACCCTTGGCTGTTGGCTTGCCTGTCGTATCGAGTTTTCATGCGGTCGCTCGCCTTCTGGATGTTCTGGCGAGCCATCTCGTGCATGTCGTGGAGGTGGTCCACTAGGTTCTCCACATTCCTCAAGAGTGGCCCCAAGTCTGCGTCCGCCAGCTGCTCCCTCCTCAGGCCTGCGCTATACCAGCCATCCGCAGGCACTGCCGTGACTACTCGAACTGCTGCGGCACGCTCCTTCCCCTCCACTCTTGTGAATTGGCCGCACTCTTTTGGACAGGGTCTTCGGGACATAGCGTCCGCGTTACCGTGATTCTTCCCTCTGCGATGTTCCGAGGTGAAGTCGTACTCCTGCTGCCTCTGGACCCCACCTGCTGTCTGGCCTTCCGGTCGCGCCGTCACTATCACTTCGCTCCTCGCGGGGATAACCACGTCTTCGCTCAAGACGACCCTGCCAATTCCAAGGCGCTCTTCTGGTTGACGGAGTATAACCTCTTCTCCGTTGAGCCTCAGGACCTTCCTGCCGACGTCGACCGTCGCCTCGTGGCTCCTGAGGGCATCCAGTCCCAGAATCGCCTCCTCAGCCACCTTCGCGACAAACACCCACAGACGCACGGCACTCCGTCCCAAGTTCAGCTCCAGCAGGGCCTCCTTCTGTACAGGCATGGTGTTATTGTCGGCCTTTTCCTCTAGGTCATTGAAGCGGTTCGCCAGGTCCTCGACGCGCTCGTCCATTTGGCCAATCCGCTTGCCCAGCTCCGTCACGTCATCCCTCACGCCGGCCTACTGTTCCTCAAATTTGGCGGCGAGGACCTCGTTTGCCTCCTTCATTTCCGTGGCCAGACTGTCGTTTGCTGCCTTCATTTCTGTGGTCAATTCGGTCTTTATTTATTTCAACTCTGCGGCCAGGTTATTTGCCGCTTCTGTTTTTGTTGTTAACTCGTTCATCTTCGCAAAAGCATTTCCAATGCCGATTCCATGGCCATAATGTTCGGTGATGTAGTTATCCCGCTTGCTGACACCAGTTGTGGCTTTGTGGGTTCGTGAAATAATAAAACGAGGTTACGAAACACAAAAACTACACTTTATTCTCCTCGAAATACACTGTTCAACATTACAAAATTGCTAGAACCTTAAAACTGTTTATTTTCTCTCACTCTACCCTCAACTGTCTCTCACTTCCGGTAACGATCGGCCATCATTTTTCATCGGCTTCGCGAGCCTACCACCAGGGTGACACTATACTCTAGGACAGTCTTATAAATGCAACAACAAAATAATAGAACTAAATAATAATAATGATGGAACTTAATTGTTCTTTCACACTGGCCGTCTGTAGGCTTAAGTATGGAAAGATAGAGTCAGACTGAAAAATTCAATGCCATAGCCGGGATTTGAACCACGGATCTACTGGTTGCCGTCCAGCCGCTCTAACCCTTGAGCTACTATGGCCAAAATTTTCAGTCTGACTCTATCTTTCCATACGTTAGCTTACACCCAGTGTGAAAGAACAATTAAGTTCCATTAATTGACCTAATAGTGGTTAACTATAAAGTCTGGACCTTAAAGTACTTACAGCAAGTAAGTCGCCATTAAGGTAGTTGTCTCATGTGTTAATCAGAGCTCCTAGTAGTTTACTGGGAAAAACATGAGTCAGTTGGAGAATTTAATATCATGTCGGCACCTTGGCCATAGTAGCTGAAGGGTTAGAGCAGCTGGACAGCAACCAGGAGATCCGTGGTTCAAATCCCAGCTATGGCATTGAATTTTTCAGTCTGCCTCTATCTTTCCAATAATAATGATGATGATTTTTTTCTCTATTCATATCAACAGCATGCTCCATTACATGGTAATACTACATGCTTTATAGTTACATGTCCACTTTTGAATTAGTAATTGTAAACATTACACAATTTTACATTAGTTTATTTTATTTTCTAGATACTATGTACATTAAATTGAGTCTATTCTAGCTGACTTTTGTGAGTTCACAAACTAATTATTTCACTCTAAATACTTGTTATATTTGTAGAAATGGTGCTTTATGGTTTTAGTTAATTGTAAAATTATAATAAAACCAGAGTAAGTTGATTGTATAGAGTTCACAATTTGTAATTATTACACTCCAAAAACATCAGTCCATGTCTGTGATTGTTATAGAAGTTGCAAATTTTACGAACGACTTCAGGTGATTATTCGCAATCTTCTTGTTGGTGGTAGGCCACTCCCCTCCATTGTTCGTTACACTTTTTCTTTTTAACAATTCTATTCTTTGTTTATCATCTCTCCCATCATCAGGATATTTAATAAATGTTATAACCACAAATGAAATACTGGATATAACACAACTATAAACAAAGACAAAACACTATCAAAATTCGCATTACAGAACAAAAGACTGTTTTCAGTAAATTAAATGCCAGGTCAGGAGATGGCGTGAGTATAGAAAATTGTGTCAAAGAAACGTAACTACTTAACTTAATTATCAAGCTGTATTGATCTTTGCTTCTTATATCGATGGATTTCCATTTTAAGGCCGGTTTCTAAGAGAAGCTGAACTGAAATCCAGCATCACGATTAAGCGTGCTCCTCTCGGAGGAAATCGTCAAAGCTTCCTTAATTCTACGCTCCCAGTAACTGTTACATTTTGCCAAGATGGTCATCTCCCGAAAATTGGCTCTCTGGTCACTATCAAAACAATGCTCTGCCAGCCCAGACTTCGCAGGTTGCAATGCTCCGTTCATGTTCGATTATTCTAGTAGCGATGGTCCTTCCGGTTTGCCCTATATACGGTGTCCCACATTCACAGGGAATGCGGTACACTCCCAGAACTGGGAAGTCCAGTTTGTCTTTCACTGGTCTCAACAGATGTGTGATCTTTGGAGGTGGTTTGTGAATGGTCCTGATGTTGTATTTGGCGAGAATTCTGCTGATTCTACCAGATAGATTTCCGGTAAATGGGATGCAGGCTATAGCGGTAGGCTTATCTGACACTTGCTGTATTATAGGTTTCCCTTTCCTAGCTTTGGTGATCAAGGCTTCAACGTCATATTCGGAGTAGCCGTTTTAACGGAAAGTGAGTCTCAGATGCTGTAATTCTTGTTTTAAGTGGCTGGGAACAGAGATAGACAAAGCTCTGTGGGCCAGTGTATTGAGAACTTCCAGTCGTTGAGACTTATGATGGAAACTATGAGTGTTCAGATAGAGATCGGTGTGTGTAGGCTTGCGATATACAGCATGCCCCAGTGTACCGTTGCTGTTTTTTGAAACAAGAATATCCAGGAATGGAAGAGTTCCTTCTCCACTTCCATGGTAAACTGTATTTGAGGTCAAAGGCTGTTGAGATGCACAAGAAAGTTAGGCAAAGTGTCTGATCCATGTGGCCACCTGTTGAATCCATTTTCCTTCGCTCTCATTACTATTACGTCTTTGATGATGATTGATCATGATCATGATCACAACAGACAGAACAATAATGACAACCGTACTCAACTGTCTGCTGGTGTCCGTAACTCTCCAGCATTGTGATTCGTTCATCAACTTCTAATTTGTCATAATAACTAGCATGACAAGTGTCATAGTGGCGCTGGAGATTATAGTTTCCTATCACATTCAGGACTTTATTGCATTTTAAACATCGTGCAACATTATCAAATGGTGTAAAAAATAGGCTTGCTCCCATGAAGAGTTAAATAACATAGGAATCTTCGTGAACAACGTCCATACACAGGTGACTAACGAGCCTATACCAATAACCCCACTGATCACTTGCCCCTCTCTTCCCACCACTCCAGCACTATAGTGCATTCACTGGTATGCTGCTTACCCAATACCTATTTTAGTGTGTCGTGAAGACCACTGCTGTAAAGCAATAGCACCTGAGAGAAACATGGTCAGGATTTTGCTAATTGCTTTCAAATTATGCTAGATAACTGCAGTGTAGGGGAATCTTTCTGAGGTTAGGTGCAGTTGTTACAAATGAAATACATGTTGTCTGTTATGTGAGAAGCAACAGGGCCATTGGTTGTTTCAGTCTGTTTACAATGTGCATTGAAACCTTTAAACTTACAAAATTTCTCATGTCTTTTATGTCACATGTTCAAAAGTATCTCAGATTTTCTTCAAACTACAAAACAAGTAACATATATTGGTTTTAGTTAATTGATGGAAAACAATCATTTCTTCATACTAGCCGAATCTAGCTATCTATTTGATAGAGAGTCAACATGAAAAATTCAATTCCATGGCCGGGATTTGAACCATGGATCTTCTGGTTTCTGTCCAGTCGCTCTAACCCATTGAGCTACCATGGCCAACGTGCCGTCCTGACATTAAATGCTCCATATGACTCATATATTTCCCCGGTAGACCACTAGGGGCTCTCGCATTCGAGATACACCGTTTGTGGCGACTTAATATCGTAAGTCTCAGGCTTCATCATTTAACTCTTATTATTTTAGTTAATTGATGGAAATCAATCATTTCTTCATACTAGCCGAATATGGGCTAAGGGGAAATATATGAGTCAAATGGAGAATTTAATTGTCAGGACAGCACGTAGGCTATGGTAGCTCAATGGGTTAGAGCGACTAGATGGAAACCAAAAGATCCGTGGTTCAAATACTGGCCATGGCATTGAATTTTTCATGTTGAATCTATCTAACATATATTGGTATTCATGGCTGTCAAATTCTGTATTTCCTATTCCATAACATAATATGAAATGAAATCTTTTGCAGAGCTGACATACTGTGAAAACAACACGGATGTATGTGAGAATGGTGCCACATGTGTAAGTCTGACGGAAGAAGATGGTAGTTATCGCTGTCTGTGTGCAGAAGGCTTCACAGGAAGAAATTGCGAGGTTGCCACACAGATCGAACAAGCTGTGGTTTCCTCTACAACACCTGCTGCAAACACAACCTCTCAGAGTACAGAGTCATCTTCTGAGGAAACTTCTACCGAGACTGACAACACGACTGGGGATGAATGATTTCCAGAGACCAGTCTTGAAGAAACAAGCACACCAAATTCACAATAATGCTTTTAATATTTATCTATTTATTAAATTATTTATTTTTGTATAGATATAAAACCATGTATAAATGAAAGTATTTTTATCTATTTAAACCTATAAGTTGTATACAATCATGTATAAAGTAAACCTGCATAATAATTGGTACAAATATCACTTGGTGTGATGCAACCAATCCTATTCATTAATTTCCTTGTCCTTTAATCTTATTCTAAGTTACTATGAGAGGAAAACTCAGCACACTGTAGAAGAATATGACCTCATGTAGCTAATACCTTTGATAATACCATTTAATACCTTCGATAATACCAAGCAGGATGGCTCAGGCAGTTTCGTCTGTGGCCCGCTATCGGGAGGTTTGGGTTCAATTCCTGTGCCTGACCTACCTTACCCACGGGCTCTTTTTTTTTTGTTTTTGAGGTTTTGCCAGGTCGCTAGAGAATGCTGGGTAAGTTAATTACATTCCCCCAATTTCCTGTCCCTCCATTTCATCTTTATTATCATTTCTCATCTGGTTGTCTCTTTCAAGGTGGGTTTCGGCATCACATGGCAGGATATGCTCCTGATAAACACCTACTGCGGTAGGACGGTCTCCTGGCCAGCCTAGCGGAGCCATTTCAGAACTAAAGTGGGTGGGATGCCGGCTGTACTGGCCTGTAGGGGAATTTCCAAATGGTCAAATGCAGATGCCCTGCCCTCTGCGCTTTTGTAACTCCTTTGGTTGGCCTCCCTTTACTCCTTCCTCCCAGGGATTCGGAGCATAGGAAGAATAGACCAAAACTGGTTGCAATGCCAAATTCCCTCAATAAGAATCTATCCTATTCTGAATACATATATATTATAAGCGAAATAAAGCAAAGAAAAAAAAACAACAGAAAAACTGCAAAAATTATTAGCATGGTACAGATTGCACCTTCTATATTGAGATTAAATTAAAAAGAAGTATAATTATTGCTTAGTATACAAAATGTTAACACAAAGAAAACATAAGTAGGGAATAATTAAAATTTTAAATTTCCAATATATAAGGTATACATATGCTCCTAAGTAAAATTAAAAAAAGCTTTTAAAAAATTTATTTTTTTATTAAACAATGCTATAATTAAGGAAGTATGTTTCATTTTTACATATTTATTTACTTTGTTTTTAATATACAGTGACTATTTCACACCAACGAGAAGTTAACAAAACAATAACAACTAGGAACCACCAGTTGTAGACGTTATCGAGGAAGGGCCCCAGCTTTCTGAGCTGCAGCAATTGCATTCTCATTGGCTAACATCTGGAACTCCTGGAATCTCTGTGAAACTCTCTGGTTCATTTTCAGATACTTTTCCATGCAGTTCAGTGCACATTTATCCTGAAACAAAAATCTTTATGTAAACAGCGTAAAACTGGTCTATATTTGCAAGAGTAAATCAGCAATTTGTGAACTTGTTAGTTACAATTTGAGAACTTGTGTTTTATCATCCACCACCATTTGCCTTGTTACAATTATGCTTATAGGAACTAGTCAGCTACTTAGCTTACAAATTTTTCTATTATATACAAGAAATATAGTCATATTTTTAGTTCATTTTTAACAGTTCATTCTTTCCTTCCTTTACTTTCATTACAGGTGATGTACAGTCTGATTTTTAAAAGAAGATATGTGAAGGTCATCTGTTTCTCCACGTGGGGTGCTACAATGTTGTCTAGAACTAAGTTACGTATACTCCCGTCTTTACCGTCTCAACACACGAAATATAAACAAGTGTTTGAGGTTAGAACATCTCAACAAAAATAGGCATATTTATCTGTATTAGCCTACTTTAAGAACATAAATAAGTTGTTCACACATTCACTGCATTGTAGCATCTTCACATGTGTGAGTTCTTTTAAATAATTTTTGCACTATATAACTAATATTCCATATTTACCATTCTTGTTGCCATGCATCGTAAGCTGACAATCCTGCACTAGTGCGGTAAGTGTTTCTCCATAGCAATGGAGTTCTCCATAGGTGATGCACGTCCTACAATCTAACATTTATCTTCAATTATATTTATTAATACAAGGGGCGTCCAGAAAGTAAGTTTTGTTTCAATTTATCTCTGCTGTAGTGCTGCGATCGCAGTTCTGCACATGCACGGTAGACGCTCTGTATCAAGGTGAAGAAATGTGCGCCATTGTGAGATTGCTGTCAGCCATGTACGCTTTGTTGTGCTTGTTTACAATGTCGGTGTTGATTGAAAATCCAGCCACTTGTGAAATCAGATCTGTGATTTTTTTCTGAGTGCTAGGATTGCGCCGCGCAATACGGAATAAGCGCCGAGGAATGCTGTCAAAAGGTGTTGTGTTTCTTCACAACACATGACCACACACTGCAAATGCGATGAAAAGCATCCTACAGGGATTTGGCTGGGACGTGTTTGACCACACTCCATACAGCCCTTACCTCGCTCTTAGCAACTTTCTTTTGTTTTTGCATCTCAAATATTTCCTTGGCAGTCAACACTTCAACAATGACGAAGAGCTGAAAGAAAATGTTTCCAACTGGTTGAAGACACAAGCGGCAAACTTTTATGAAGAAGGTATACAAAAATTTGTACCTCGCTATGACAAATGCCTGCAAAATTTCGGCAGTTATGTGGAAAAGTAGTTTAAGAGTTGTAGAATTTTGTGCAGTAAATAATATTTCTGTATCTGTACACAATTTAATTTTTATTACCAAACAGAACTTACTTTCTGGACATACGTCATATTTTAGTTAATATCTTAACTACTAAAATTCAGATTAATATAAATACACATAGTGCAAAAGAATAGTATGCAATACACATGTGGTAAGCACATAACGCAATCTCGGAAATTGAAGAAAAAAAATCGATGCAAGCGCCTCGCTTTTTCAAACATTTACTTGTTCCGTATAAAGTGCTTACCACATTAGTATCGCAATATACTATTATTAACGAATTTGTCAATTGCCATGTTTATATCAATGCCACCGATATGCTGGAATTTTGACTCACAGGAATTCTTTTACATGCAAGCATATCTACTGACATGGAGCTGTCGCTTTTAGTTGAAAGGAACAAGCTGTTCCTTGATAAGGAGCAAACTTTCGTCTTTCTGTTCAAAGAATTCTCTAAGAGAACAGAAAAATTCTCTAGTATGATATGCAATGTAACACCGCGACTGTAAGCTGATCTTTGTCTCGGGCCATGAATCCTCCATCTACCTCTAATTCTACTGCCACTACATCTTGCTTCCGTAACAATGTACTTTAATTTTGTTTTCACAAAGTAGGCTACCAATACACAACACAACTGAAGAATCAAGCAAACTCTTGTTTCTCACACAAAACTAGCGATAACTGACCTGAGGAGTATGTGATAACCAATCTGGCAAACTTTGTTTACGTTTCCATAACAATGACCTTCCCCTCTTACCCTTCGCGCCCCTTGCTTGATGATCTTCACGTATCTTCTTTTAAAATCAGACTGTAGCTATTGTTTATTACTTGTGGCAGCAAGAAATACTGTAATACAAGTGAAACAACTATTTGAAGAAATTTCGGCAATCCTTGAGAGCTTACAACTCTTCTATATCATATAAATAAATCTGAAAAAGTTGTATTATAATTTGACTCTAAAGCAGCTATAATATCCGTAACATCTGATATAACATCTAAAAACCTAAATATTGCAGAATGCCGTAAAATGATAAAACAGTTAATTTAAATAAGAGTAATACTTCAATGAACACCAGCACATTGCAGAATATATAGTAATGAGGCAGCTGACCCAGCCAAAAAAGGCAGTAAAATTAGGTTAAACTCATTTAAATTACTAAGTTATCACTCTATCAAAAGAATAATTATATCAACATAAAAAAATTAAAGAAGATGATAAATTACAAACAAAAGGAAAACTATGGGAAAATTTCTGTAACAGCACTACTAGAATCAATACACTACCAAGAAAATCCTCTGTAGCAACTTTTAGACTTGTAACAGTCCATGACTGTCTCAATAAACATTTATTCAGGATTGGTATAGTGTCCTTTCTGTACACTTAAAGAAGATATGGATGGAAACCACCTACTCCGCTGTCCAACCTTTAGTCAACATGCCAACATAAACATCAAAATACGGGAGTGCAAGAGAGCAAATGGCTTTACTGTCAGACTATTTGGTTACCTCAGGAGTGTTGTATGACAACATTTCTTCTAGAACCTGGAACCCAACCATCCGCCCTGTTTAGGATGTTTAGTTTATGGCAAAATGACTGTGTATGGACAACATTCATGCCATGTTCTGCTACTGAACATGTACAATGAGGACTGCCAAATAAATGAGAAGAAAAATGTTCTAGATTTTAGTTAACTGATGGATTTTGATAGAGTCAACGTGAAAAATTCAATGCCATGGCTGGGATTTGAACCATGAATCTCCTGGTTTCCGTCCAGTTGCTTTAACCCATTGAGCTACCATGGCCAACTTGCCGTCATTACATTAAATTCTCCATTTGACTCATATATTTCCCGGGTAAACCACTAGGGGCTCTCGCATTTGAGATACATCGTTTATGGCGATTTACTATCGTAAGTACTTCAGTCCCAGCCTTCATCATTTAACTCTTATTATTTTACTTAATTGATAGAAATTAATCATTTCTTCATACTAGCTGTATATAGGCTAAGGTTTTTGATAGAGTCAACATGAAAAGTTCAATGCCACAGCCAGAATTTGAACCACGGATCTCCTGGTTTCCATCCAGTCGCTCTCGCTAGGAGATCTGTGGTTCAAATCCTGGCCATGGTATTGAATTTTTCATGTTGACTCTATGTTCTAGATTATTTCTAATGTGCATCAATGGGGTTTAGCTACACATATCCTATGGTTATGTTGTCACTTGGCAGTTGTGGCAGCTCCAACTGCTTCACTTCTCTACTTATAAAAGGCAACCATTAGCCGCTCTTTACAGCTTAGAACCTTAATGGGTAACTAGTTTTGCATTTACAGAACTGATCGAGGCATCAAGTTTCATCTGTCAGGAAACTTGGAAATGACTTCGGGTTTTTATAAATGGTGGAAAATGTTGAATGGTGCTAAGGTGGCATTCAGAAAGCTGGTAAGCTTTATATACATCCCAGTAAAAGGGGTGAAATTTTCTTTAGATCTTGAATGCAAGCTTATGTCCAAAAGAGGCACTCCCAAGACATTATTATGGCAATGTACATCCAATGGAAGAAACATATAAGTCATCAATTACTTAAGTAGACAGTTACATTAAAGTCATTAATTTTGTATACACACCTCTTGATTTTTTACTGTTCTAGAAGTGAAATCCCAAATGCAATCTCGAAAGCAGATCTCCGACAGTTTATTATATGATATAAGGAAATCTCTGAACTGTGAACAAAAGATATTTTTTCTTGAGAGCTTCAGATTAAAGATCATTCTCCAAAAATTTAAAGGAAAATAAAACAAGCAAGATGCTTACAGATTTCATTTGCTCTGCATCTACATCGGTAACTTGTCCAACTGCAGCTGCCATTCTGAAATTTAAAACTAATTTACACTATTATACGAACACAGCTCCAAGTATTTCCTAAAAGCATGATATGAGAATATTTAAATGTGCTTCCCAGATTTATATTGAACCTCCTATATTTTAAAACCTAAAATGGTCCAATATTATGAATTTAATTATGAAGATACAAAACGTTTACAATCCTTTTAAACAGCATACAAGAATTATGCTGAATTTGAATCAAACGAAACATATACTATTATTTATACAGTCTATATAAAATTGGTTTTACTGCATAAAAATTGCTCACTTTTATTCCTTCTCCCAACTTTATATACAATGCGTAGTAACTGTCAGGATATCCCCGTAAATCCAGTGGGAATGTACAGAATCAATGCTCAGGTTAGCAGTTACTTTAATTTTACTTCATCGTATCTTCGAATGTAATTCTGTTAAAATTAATCCTTAAACATTTAGGTTAGAATACTACAAACATGCTCTCTTCAGCAATTGTTTATATAAGGACATTATAAGCAAAACTGGGCAGGATGGACAACCTGCTGATATAGAACTGTGTAGCACACTTGCTTAAAACCATTAGTTGCAATCAAGAACTTTATGAGGATCCAGTTACTAGTTTAATTAACATTAAAGGAGCAGATTTCTTTTGTGATATTATAAATATACTACCTCCACAGAACACCACCTATACCTAAATTTGTTGGCTACATTGATAGGCGCACATTGGAAAAAGTACCTTAATCGATTATTTCGAGAGATTCAGAAAATATTATCGATATTAATTGCGCTTGCTTTGGAAGTTCAATTTCAAGTTTAATTTTAGATACGCTGTATTTGCAAATTGTAAGCTAATTTGTCCATGTTAAGTACTGTGATTACTTTTCTTATAACTTTTAACTTACTTTTATTAGTTTTATAAATACACTTTAATTCAGTTTTTCAATGTTACTACAACATGAAGTTACTACAACCTAGAGAACCAATTATACGATTCTTTAATTTAATAGGAGGCATAATTTTAAATAATCACCTTGTCTGGAGATTATTACCTCATTCTAGCCCACGTCATTTACTGCATGTGAATTAGCGAGTGTTGGTTAGGTTAGGATGGTTTAGTATAGGTTATGTGTGAACTGTCAAGTAGAGCTTAACATGGTTTGGTAGTTTGCTCATGGCTTGCTTCCTCCAGAGTGGATCATTAAACTGCTTAGCAAGATAATGCTCACTTTATAAATGTCATTTGTATTTCAGCATAAATTCCATGAAGTTTAAAGAAGACAGAAAGGCGCAAGTGTGTGTTCAGGGTACATATTCTATTACTGGAAGCTTGCATCGGCGGAATGTGAAAGTTGAGAAACATTTCGATTCATTTTCTGTTATGAAAGAAAGAAAACAAAACCTTGCCTCTTCACTTCCATCGTTCATGGAAAATGTAGGAAATGACTGCACAGATTCTTCTAAGACAACTGTACGACAGCCTTTGTCATGGAGGAGAACACAGCTTAGGTATTAGATCATGTATTGTTGTTTAGTATTCATAGAAAGCATGATAGCTCTTCTTATGTATCTCACATACCTTTGAAGCTTTGGACTTCCAGCTTATAAATAATTAGGATAAAGTTTCATACTTTATAACAAGCAAAAATATTCCACTAAAGTGTGAAGGCTTTACACCAATCCTACTGTTCCTTTTAAGGGATTGTCTTATAAAACCAAATAGCTGTTAGACAAGACCCATCTTAGTTCTGCCCCAAAAGTATAGAAACTGTTGCCAATGCCAGCAGGAAAATAATACCTGACAGCAGCTTAGCCATGTAGCAAAAGGTAGAAAATACAGCAGCATGTACATACTTCTTTCTCATTACAGTAACACATTTTTCTATCCTGCTCTCTAACACTAGACAAATCCCAGAGGCTTTACTGCTGTGCAATGTATCCTGGAAAATTATTCAACTGTTCTTCATTACTAGAGTAGTGGTTTACCAGGATAATGTGAGTCAGTTGGAGAATTAATGTCATACTGGCATGTTGGCTATGGTAGCTCAATTATTAGAACAGCTTGACAGAGACTGGCAGATCCGTGTTCAAATCCTGGCTATGGCATTGAATTTTTCAGTCTGACTCAACCTGTCCAGAATTTGGCCTACACATGGCTGGTGTGAAAGAACAATTTAATTTTCAGGCTATATAAATGTTTATATAGTATGCATTTTATAACAAAAAAGAATACATATATACTTACTACTTTACTAAGTTAAAGCTTCAATTCTATTGTCTCTACTACATATTAGATGAATTATTGTATTCTGCCCATTATTTTGATACCACAAATGTATGTTTTGAGGTCCACTGAATCTGATAATAGCATTTTTAGAAAAAGGTCCATTTGTGTTCATGTCTGATCTTGTGAACAGCTTAACTAAAAAGGAAGGGTCTGATATACAACAAACTTGGTATTTAAGTTCAGCAACTTCCAAGAATGTGATGCAAAGATTTAAAAAAATAATGTATCCAAACCAATTTACTCTTTACATGGAAAATGTTTTATTTTTTATTTTCTAAAAAATGGCTGTAATCATTTCAATCGAAGTACCCAACAAAAAGGAATTTGAATATTAAGCTTAAACAGCATTTTAGGAACATCAAGAACAATGAAATAGATAAATCGGCAATAGCGTACCATTTTTGGAATGAGAATCACAATATAGAACAAGAAAAGTGTTCAAGGTCCAACTGCATTAACCACATGGGAAAAGATATTCATAAAGAAATATGAAGGAGAACTGTTAATTTCGACACTACCTTTGAAGAGAACCTGAACTTCAAGTTTATCAAGATACCAACAGAGATGCCTTTATCACCTCCAAATGAAAATTTAACAATCAACATTCGCTGAGAATGTTAGGAAGGTTCTAACGATACGTGTTGTACATAAACACTAACATTATATGGAGAATGGAGTACCAGTTCAACTCAAAATTATATTAATTTTCCTATAAGCTTTCAAGTTCCGTTCACCCTAGTTTATCACTTATCTCTAGGTACTTTTCTCTAACCCAGACTTTTTTTATTTCCCTATATAGCAACAAGGAACTTTTCCTTTTGTAATGTGAGACAGAAACCGCAATTGGGGGAACAAAAACTACATTAACTAAAAAATGTGTCAACATAAACTCAACGAGCAAGAAAAAGGCATCGAGGAAGAAAACACTCCCCTAAGGAATCTGAGAAGAAGTCTGAATATTTCTTCCCATGACCCCGAAGCTCAAACCGGAGGGACAGATATAGGCGGGGGTGAGAATCCAGTAAGAGTAAAAATGAGGAAAACAAACCTACAATAAAAATGGCTATTTGTCACGTGATATGGGCGGAATAGTCATGGAAATAGGAAAGGGGCATGCATAGATAGTCTGCGGTAGGAAAGGACGCTGAGAATCAAGTAAAGGCGCGACACTTCATCGGGGATCGTTTCGGGGAAGGTAACATTGTAACGAGCAAGTTGTTTGGGAACAAAGCTGTGATCTAAATGTTATATAAATAAACTGGTGGGAAAATTCAAGGAAGCAGAGTGTATTTTCATTTGATCGCTGGATCCTGAAACGGAGTCGCTCGCCCATACTGACAAACAAGATTCACCAGCCCGGAGCAAAATTGGTCTTTCGGTGTAGGATCCTTTATATCCACCGATTACCACCTCAAATGCCAAAGATGTCTTGTGTTATACAGATATAACTATTTGTAACAAAAAGCTTCACTTATCTTAAGAATATGATGTCAATTTTTCTTATTAGTTGAATTAGTTGAGATCGATTACACGAACCCTTGTTCACGTCCTGAGTCAACACACTTTGTCATCAAAGAAGTTACTATGTTACTATGTTTTTTTCAATATTACCAAAATCTGAAAACAAAACAAACATAAGAACAGAATCAACTGCTGGTATGTCAAAATTCATATGCGATGTTTATTTTTTAAAATAAATATCTTTTCCCAAACCATTAAATCTATCGGAACACTTAATTGTTTTAATAATTTAACTTCAGGATTTATTTCATGGTTAAATGACCAAAAATGATCTGCTACGGCCAATTTATCAGTTTGTTTATACTTAATGTTACGAAAATGTTCTTTTGTTCTGGTTTCCAAATTACGTTTTGTCTTTCCAATATAAACTTTATCACAAATGAAACAATTAAATTGATAAATACCAGGTATTTTTTAGAAATTTAATCTTTTTTAGAGAAATGTAGTAAATTTTTAATACTATAATTATGTTCTGGCCTTATGAACTCTGGAAGGAATGCATTCACTACAGGCATACACATGTACAGATCTCGGCTAACGAAAGAGTCACGCACAGATAGAAACGCTGGGAAGATAACATGCAGCCTACCTTAATACACAAGTGGCCGTGCCAATTCCGTGTCGGACCCCGAACACGCTGTTTCAGTTTCTGAAGATGATGAGAATCTGCTGCTGCATGACAAGTAGTTGCTGCTGTCTTCCAAAGAGATCACTATTTTTTCAATTATATCAGGAACAATTCTGTCTTTCTCCCAATATTCCTTCTCAAGTTTTTCCACGTGACTACGGAAACCCTCCCAGTCAGATTTGGTCACTTCTGATAAGGCTTTTTGAGTGACTTCTTGCAGTTTCTTTAGTGAGAGGTCATCTGTCACATTGTGTTCTCTCACCACTGATTTCATTTTAGCCCAGGATAGCTCAATTGGGTTGAGATCACACATATAAGGGGATAAGCGAATGACTCAATGCCCCAAAGACTGCAAAAATGCATCAATTTTGTATACCTTTTTTGCAGGCCTCATTTGTTCAATGATTTTATATAATTCTAGTATTCGTGTAGATGGATTACATGTAACGCCCTTAGATTCCAACTACGAAATCATGACCGATTTCAAAGCACTGCGGGAGGCTGGCTTATCTTGTTGAACGCTGTGATAAGATGCATTATCCAGTACTACCACAGATGAAGCTGGGAGATTTGGTGCTAACATCTCACAGATCCACTTTTCAAAATTTTGTCCATTCATTTGGCCATGGTAGTCACCAGTAGTATTTCCAACTTTATAAATAAGAAGAACATTTTCTATGTAGTCGTTGACATCACCAGCGTGCACCACTATAAGTCTATTGCCGGAATTAAGATTTTTCTTGATGCCCATTTCATCAGCACTCTGCCAGTATTTCCCAAAAGTTAAATTACTGTCAACCCAAGTTTCATCAATATACACAATCTGTTGTCCACTTTCTCTCACTTCTTTTATGGCAGTAAGGTACTCATGTCACAGCAAAATAATGCGAGGACTTTCAATTAGCACTTTTCTTTTGCTCCTACAAATTTTCCACTTAAAATCCAATTTTTTAATAACACGTAAAAGAGAGATTCTCCCCCAGGTAAAATGTATTCTCTCTTTCACAATAGGCAGCAATTTCCTGATAGTTGGTACACATTTCTTCTGAACATAAAATTCATGTATTATTCTGCATATAACGGCAGCATTGAAGTCGTCGATTTGCACAACAGTGTGTTCGGGTCTATTTTTTCTTCTTTTTCCAGGAGTGCCCAATACAGTACTTCCTCCTCTTGCCCGTAGCTCTTTCTTCTCCTTACGAATTCTTTTTATCGTTGACTATGCAGCCCGTTGTGTAGCTTGTGACACTGGATATGAATATTGTTTTTTCGAAGCTTCTTCATCACATTTATCTATAACGCTACTTATAATTTCACGCCCTTCAGAATGCACAACCTTAAATTTCTTAACTTCTTCAGACATGGGCAGGGGATTGCTGAATGTTTACTGTATTGCTCACTCACAGTTCCCCTCTCCCCCACACCTCATCCTGCAAAGATTACGAGCCCAGAACAGATCTATATATTTATTTTGAGGCACTAAAGTTATACCAAACTCTTTAAAAACCTTTTGAAAATGTTTATTAACCCAAGGATGGTAAGTACATTTTTTAAAATTATAATCGTCTTTTATTTTTTTAAGGGTAGAAATATTATTAACAGTTTTTTTATGTTTAAATTTTTCTTAAGATAAGTGAAGTTTCTTGTTACATATAGTTATATTTGTATAATACTTATTGCTTCACTGTAACTAGCTTCATTTCCTATGTAATGTCTTGTGTGTTAATATCTTCACCTTAATTCTACCTCCCTCCAAAAGCCTCTGATATGATGCTCTCCATTTCGTCCTATACCTCCCACACCTGTCTGTTCTATAACTTCCTTCATGTCCTTTCCACTTAATTTTTTTTTAATATGAAAGCATTTTTATAGTATCACAATCTTCTAAATCGTAAACCCTATATAAATATTTTATAGCTCTTGTGATAAAAGAGGTGGATAACTTGTAATTGGAGCTGTGTATATTGTTTGTCATGGCGAGAGACACAATATGATGTGATAGGGACTATACTGTTTCTCATGGTTGATGTACACAAATAATAGCTAACAAAAACATCTTAAATATTCATCCCTTGAAATGTTGTATATATCAAAACTGTCAGAATATTATATTATAAACTTTATCTAACTTTTTTAACTGGACATTTAGCAAGGAATATTTTTTTATTTTGTGCCTTATTAGAAACAATCATTTTTTTGCAAGTTGTTAAGATGATTCTATTTCTAAATAGAACTCTAAAGTATTTTATTAATAAACTTTCATGATAATTGCTTTGACTATACTTGCATGAAAGGTAGCATAACTTGCATGCATTTTGCTGTATTAATAATATACATAAATTTACCTTTCAGGAAAAGATGTACTACAGGCGTCAAACCTGCAAAGGAACCCAGTACTTCTGCCAAGAGTACCACAAGGCAGCCTTCAGCAAAAATCTGTAGCAGAACAAAGGAAAAAGTTGAACCAGTGGGAAAACTTATCACTGAGAGAAGTGTGAACTGGGTATGATTAATATCTACTAACCTACATTTAGAAAGTAGTTGGTTGCTTAAAGAGAATGATGAAAAGAACAGGCTACATTATGTCATTGATCAATTAAACTTGAATGATTCTGGATAGGTAGAGTCAGATTTTATGATCACGAGGTCTACCCGAAAGTCCTAAGACTCTGGCCTCTGTCAGCCCGGGAGCGATGGAAAACTCTGGGGCTCTTTCCTTGGGACAATAACTTGAGTCTAAAAAGCCCCCCCATCGACGTCAAGATGGGATGGAAGTGGATACGCCACTTACGCGCGTCAACCCCGCAGGGAAGACTACCAAATAACCTCGGTGGGGCTGCCTGGTGATCTAGCACACCTTCTTCTAGCTCCGCAGGGTAGTACCCGGGACTTTTTAGGCAACCCTCTGCCCCGTCCGGGCGGCCGAGGCCTGGTCGGAGGTACTCGAGCTCCTGCAGATAACGGGAACACACTGCCCCCTGGAGTCTAACCCAATCCAAACAACTCCCAATCAGGGAGGGGCTTGAATGTTCGGCCCAAGGTTCCTCTAGTAACGTCAGAGGTACCACAAGTGCTAGGGGTCCACAGCGCTCACACCATAGCAGCTAAAGGGGACGGATCCCCTCCCCTATGGGGGCTCAGTAGAGTCAGACTGAAAAATTCAATGCCATAGCCAGGATTGGAACCATGGATCTCCCGGTTACCAAATGGTTGCTCTTAACCGTTGAGTATACCATGGCCAACATGCCTTCATGAAATCCAACAGTTTATCTAATAGTGGTTTCAGGGTATTCGTGGATATGTATGAGAAGGATGGTTTTAATGACACTGGAATGGCCATTTCAAACTGGTTTAATGACTGCTTCTTTTTATCATAACATTAAACTCGAAGTTGTTGACCAAGGGTTACCAATATCACTGTTTAGAGTTACTATATGTGAAATGCTTATTACTCGATAAAACTTAATTCGTTCTGTACATATATATGAACCGACAAATATTTTCTCTCATCGCTTCTGGTCTGCCCTCGACCAAGACAGAAGAAGAGGACTGCCCTAATCGGCTTCACGTCAAGGACTGACTGTCCTTACTGGGCACAGCTGCACGTGGGTGTAAGACTTTCACTTTCTCGAAGCCCTTTATTCAACCAAAGATTCCCTTTGTGACTATTTTGTCATGCCATTATTAAGGGTCTGAAGAATACCCTATTCAAACAAAGTCAAGTGTTACCCTTTTGAACTCTGCTAAGGACACTGTTTCTTACATTCCTTTTGTTAAAACAACTATTCACCCCAACTGCTATTCGACTCAACTGCACCTGCACGTGTTGTAACAAAGAACCAACATTCCTTTGAAATCCATCATGATTCTTTACTTATTTCAATCCTTTAATTTTGGTATCAAACTGCATATCTCATTGTATACGAGAACCGCTAGTGTTTTACCAGGAAAATATGAGTCAGTTGGAGAATTTAATGCCATGCTGGCATGTTGGCCATGGTTGCTCAATGATTAAGAGCAACCGGATAGAGACCAGGTGATCCATGGTTCAAATCTCGACTATGGCATTGAATTTTTCAGTCTAACTCTAGCTATCCAAACTTTTGCCTACATGCGGCCAGTGTGGAAGAGCGATTAATTTCCATCAATTGAATGATTCTAATGATTCTTTAACTGCTAGATCTAAAGAAACTGAATTTTGCTGTTATGATCTATAATGCACAAATAATGCTTTAATGTATGATAAAGCTGTCATTAATAATTGCATATAATATATGGTAATATAAGGTTGTTAAGTGGTTTATAACAACAGAGGAAAAGTTAGAAAATTATTTCTGAAACTCTGTTATAAACACTCACATATTATGTATTGTTTTTTGGTTGATCAGTGATGAATGCATGTGTTAATCATAAAGTTGCATATTAACAGCTGGATGAAATACATGAGGGTGATTCAAATACAAATTGTAATTGTTGCGCATCAAGAAGCAAGCAGTTCTGAGTGTGACAATGGAGTCGGGACTTGAAGGTCAGTGTGTTAGGGAGAGGGAACTAGCTTGGTGGATCATGGGTCTAAATTCTGGGGAGGCCAGGAAGCTGATTTTGGAAAATCCCCATTCCTTTTCTTTAATGTAAGCAAACTATGATTTTTCTATGGGCTGCTACTGCTGTGCCGACTCCACTGCATCAATTGAAATTTTCATTATTTCTCTGTTTGCCTTCACTTCACTGTTGTGTCTTATTTTCATCAGTTTGTGATGTTGATTAAGTATCTCTAAAATAGTAAACACTTGTATTGATAGTCCCTTAAATAAAATAAAACTACTTATATGATCTTTTGAAGAAGTGTGCTTAGTTAAGCCTCTAGCCAGGTTCTTCAGGTCATTGGAACCTTCAGAGGACCATACAGACTTTTCTGTGCTTAAAAGCAAACATGGCCAACAAAATTATTTACCTTTTGTAGCGCGACAACATAACCACTTGTACTGCTCTTATCATAAATTTTGAAATGCACGTTTTTTGCGCTTGTCTTTCTGAAGAAGGTGTAATAATGGTAATGGATATCCTTTCTTAAAATTTAATGTTATTCGATTTCACTTCTCAAAAATCAAAGTTCTGCAAAGAAGCAATGATGTCTTCACTCGAAAGCCTGGCATCAGTGCTGGTTCCAGGCCGATCTTCATCCATATTCACTGCACACGGCACAATTACAAGAACAACCCAAGAGGAGGCACCAGAGAAAATGGCCTCCTGCAGCATGGAAAAACAGTTCTACACTGCCAGGCAACATGCATCCCCTCTCCTTTTTGTAGCAGTGACATAATGGCTACCATGGCAACTGCATGCGTGCAGCAGGCCCACAAGTGTGGAGTCTCTAAGTCATAGAGTAATGATACCAATGACATGTGCCGCGATATTCTTTACATTAGATAATTGCAGTTTGGCTTGGCTTTAGTGCTACCTGATACAAAATATAATAGGGGTGCTTTATTTGAAACATAGCAAACTTCCTTACATATTTCATGCCAGTTTATATAATATAATAAAGGTTTATTATAAAAGCAAGGATGCTGCAAAAAAAGTGAGGAGGCCTGGTCTGCCTTGCCTCCTCTGATCAGCCGCCACTGCTGCGAGTGCCTCCCAGCCAGATGGTTCAAGCTAGTAAATATTAAGGAGCTCTGCACTTCTCTGCTGGTTACATTGTCCATTCCTGCAGCTGACATGTCTCCAGCAGTCCCTTTTCACCCCCTCTTCCCAGGAACTGTATGCACAAGCAGGTTGAGGTGCTAGGTGTAGCCTGTCATTACCTAATGTACCTCTATCTCTACACCAGAGTTGGCATTACTCCCACCATCTGTCACTCTCTGGCTTATTTGTTTACATCTCTTATCTTAAAGAAAATCTTTGCATGTAGTCCAATATTTATATTCTCTGTATTTCTGTTACATATGTCAGCTATTAGTGATTGTTATTTATCTTCATTCATTATTTTCCAGCCTTGAGCTTTTATAGCTGTACACATCAGGACATATATATATATATAATTTTAATGCAGGAATGTTTGCACTGTTAGTTTACTCCCACTTGTAATATTTGTTCGCATTTTAATGTTCTTTTTTTCATTTTTTATACTTTGCCACTGATTTAATACAATTTTGCATTGTTTAACAACAATAAGTATTAAAGATATAACAGGGCTAAGAACAAGCTGTGATGTGTTGCAGAGTCCCGATCAAGTTGTTCCTAGTCTGGAGCCTGACTGCCATCCAGAGAGACATATGGGAACGTTACACAGAACTGTGTCAGAGCAGACATTTGTAAAGATGCCTTCCAGTAAAGTGTATGACTATCACAAGTATACCAGCACATTAGAGACCATGTTCTCTGTGTCTTTTGCAAGCAAGAAGCCATACGATGAGACCAAGTACATGCCACAGCCCACACAAGTAACCAGGCAAAAACACACCTCTCAAGTTAAATATAGGCCTCGTACGAGGTACTTACGTCACCAGCCAACATTACTGCCTTCTGAAGACACAGGTTAGTAAGCCTAAATATAATATAAAACTCTGATATGTTGCATTCACATGACATTCCCCACTCACTGTTGTTTATTTTTACGAGGGTTGTTCAATAAAGAATGATCATAATTGTTGTTATAACATGCATTTACTCATCTTCATAGTTTTGATGGTCCTTCTCAAAATAGTGCTGTGGAATTTTTAATGGTGATGATGTGGGTCGAGATTATCCTCACCTGCACTCGTCCCATGTTGTGACTGAGGTTGTGGGTTCAATTCAGCCCTCCGAGAAGAAGAGGATGAAGCCACGGGTTGCTACGTTTTCTCATTCTGAGTCTTCTACTCAGATCTGGCACTCAGATGTAGCGATGCCTCTATATCACTATAGATATCTCTGGCGCTGCTCCAGTCAGGGCATAAGAACTCCGTTAACTCAGTCATGGTCTCGAGCTAGGGAATCAACTTTTATCTTCTGAAGAAATAATTCCATTTTTTTAAAAATTAATATAATTTAATTCTTTTAGTTCAGAGTAATAAATTTACATAACACGACATCATGTAGATATACAATGAGCTTGAGCAATGTAATTGAATTGTATTCACGCAAAGATTGTAAATAAAGTTTATAATTTCTTTAGATTATAGAATATAATTTCATCTTTCCTACATGACGTTCCGACACAATCATACATCTGTTCACTTCAATAATTGCAAATGTGAAACATGTTTGGTCACTTTGCGGTCACCATCGATAGACGCTTTCTTTCGTAGATCTTTCTCCAAGATTATTGACTTTTTCTTCACTCGTTACCATCATACTACTCAAACTCAGTTCTCACTGGTCCAAGTCATACATTACACAATCTCATTCTTAAAACTATCAATCAAAAAATTAACATAATTTCATTTATATGTAGCGTCATCTCATGACCTACTAAGTTTTAATAATTTTTCTTACTTATTCTAACATTTCATATTGATTCCTAAACCAAAAATTTAAATATTTTTCAATTCTCGGGGCCCAAACCAAAACAACGGTTACAATAGTCTCTCTTGGATGCGATGCACTTGTCCCAGTGTTTCTGCCAGTCTGCAAACACATGCTGGTTAGACCCCTCGGCTCTCACCGAGGTGGACTGGGTTCGATCCCAGGTGACTGCAAAGTGAGATTTGTGGTGGACAATACAGCACTGGGGCTGGTTTTCTCTGAGATCTCCCATTTCCCTCCCATATCATTCCACCAGTGCTCCACCTTCATCTCATGTATCATCAATGTCACTACTTGTGGTGCCACATGTAATAAAAGCGGGCATTAAGCACTACATATTCTTCAAAAACTTGCCGAAAACCATATTTTTAGAGTTCCTCAAAATTCCCTCCGCAACCTTTACTACTGCTTCTGAAGATGGATGATACCTCCCACGAAGGTGTTTCTTCACATTAGGGAATAGGAAAAATTCACACAGGGCTAAATCTGGACTATAGGGAGGGTGAGGGACACACTTCACATTGATTTTAGCAAGATATTCAGCAACAACATTGACAATATTGTGACTTTGTGGGTTTGTAAAATTAAAAGTCCAATTTGCAGAAATTCAAAATGTTCTTTATTTTCGTAGAAATACACTGTACACCCTTGGCAGCAAGATAACGTAACATAAACCAACACAATCTCTCGCCACTTCTGCACATGTAAATAAACAAAAGAGTTCACTTTCAAATCACAGTCCTCACATTCAAATCAAGTCCAATTACGGCTGAATACTCAACTAACCGCAGCTTCCTTTTATATGTCCATTCATCATTCCAGAAGTTTTTTGAATGTTCTCTAACAATCAAGACAGCACTAGAAAGCGAACCTTCCAGTTATCTATCTTTATCTGTTTTGGTAAGCTTTTTATCTCTGTACTGCACTATCTGTCCCTTATCTCCGTGCTGCACTATCTGTTCCTTTGTGTGTGCCGGCCGCGCCAGCCACAACAATGGGTTCGCAACAGTATGCAGCAACGCATTTTCGTGGTGCAGCATCCAGCCTGTTTCACAGCAATGTGGGCTTTTGCCTGATATGGTGGTGTAATGCTTTTCAATGTTTGAGAAAGTGTTCTTTTGTTATTCGCCAATGTTCTTTCACTATGACAGCAGTGAAGAGGAGTACCTGGAGCACCGGGTCCACCTTCCTTTGAATTTGATTTTCTTCCCTCTTTAAGCAACTTAAACCACCTTTGAGCTGTGCTATAGGGAAGAACAGACTCTCCATAGGCCTCAGCTGAAGATTTGTTGAGACAAAAGCAGAATTTCAAAGCCACATGTTGGTCCTCACATGTCACCTCCATTAATTCGGTAGGCAATATGAAAATGCCTTTCTATTTGCCTAAGTCAAACTACTATGGTATGTTTGTTATACATTAAGCTAACAGAATATCATAAGATTAAATTCTGGTGCAAGAAATTATGGCTGTAAAAAATTATGATCATTCTTTATTGAACAGCCCTCATATCTCTCTTCTACAGTTATTGTTATAAAAGAATTCTTTTTTTACCTCAAGTTCATCAATATAAAAACTTACGGACGTAGTTACTTTATACTTGTACGTACAAGAGGGAAACAAGGGGCCAAAATGAAGTCAAGCATTGATTTTGAAAGTTAGGACTTCAAAAATGTATCACAAAGCCTTGAAAAATTCAAATAAATAATAAATATCTCACAAATACTTAATAAAAAAATTGTCATTAGTTGTGTGTGCTAATAAAATCCATGTAAAGTAAGACAAATTTGGACTTCCCACATAGAACATTTGAAGAAAGATTGGCAGCATAATATTCTTAGTACAAAATCTGAGAGAGTGAATTTTTCCTGAAAATGTGAAAAGTAGTATTTTGCATATTTTTAGTATATTATTAGATATACAGATGTTTTCATATATCTTGACAGAAATCTTGCGTATTAAGGGTGAGTAACAACTGCTGTGGGGATACAAAATTTAAGTAAGAAGATAGTCTTCCAGTGGATTCCTGCACACTGTAGCTTGAGTAACTATGAGGAAGCTGACATCCTAGCAAAACAGGGAACCAAAATTCAAAATAAGATGTAATCAAAAGTACCACTGGAATTAGTTAAATGTATCATCTAGAAGAAAATGAATAATGGTTATAAAACTAAATTAACCACAAATATATTAAGATGTTTCAATTGGCCTTGGCCGTGTTTATTTGTTTTCTGTACTAGTGCAACAAATTAAGATATTTGTGGAGATTTAAAAGCCCATATTGTGTTGGATTCTACTGTAAATAGTAGATAATGTAGCTATTCACAGATAGAAGTGTTAGTAATAAGATCCCTTAACACTTCATTGTGCAAAAAGTATATCACAAAGGCATTCCCACTAATTTTCAAACATTGGTATAGATATGTGGATGACATTTGGGCAATAGTAAATGAGAAACAAGTGGATGATGCATTAAGACTACTTAATTTACAAAATCCTGCAATAAAATTTTCCATAGAAAAAGAGACAAACAATGAAATCCCTTTCTTAGATTTGAAACTTACCAGAAAACATAATAAACTTGAATTTGGCATACATAGGAAGGAAACACACACAGAAAATTTCATAAAATCAGATGGATATAACCCAAGACAACACAAACATGCTGTTATCAACAGTTTAACTTACAGGCTGGTTAATGTATCTTTAAACAAGATGGAATATATCAAAGAGTACAATATCATTCACATTGCAGAATACAATGGATTCAGTGCTGAATTGGTCAAAAAGAAAATTGATAAATTCAAAAGACAACTATCCACACGATGGAAGCACTACTGATGTTTTGGATTTTTTCATAAGTAAGAACATCTCATATATGTGGGCAGATGCATTGTATTACACAAACTAACTTTGGACCATTATCAGTTGTAATTAATCTTTCATCGAATATATAAATCTAAAAGAACATGCCCACACCTTACTCAAGTATCCATTTAATTGGAGTTTGTATACATCAACAATGGAATAAAGAGACACAAAAGTTTCACTCAATACTCCTAGGGACATAGAAGTTGCAGTTTATAGCATAACCTGAGATATGCCACAAGAGTATCTAGTAACAGCCAAACAGATAAAATGAAGTCATTTCATTGTTAATATAATTTTGAGTCAAACTAATACTCAATGCTCCACTTATTGCTAGTATTTACCTAGAACGCGTTTCGTTAGGATCTTCCTAACATCATCAGCTGTTGACTAATGGACGTTAGTTTGGTGAACTCATTGGAGGTGATAGGTCTTTGTTCCTGATGTTCCTAAAATGCTCTTTAAGCCTAATGTTCAAGTTCCTTTTAGTTTTTACAATGTAAAAGTTGTCACAGCCTTTGCAGTTTATCCGGTACACTGATTTTTTGTCTGTCGGTATCTCCTTTGTATTATGTGATTTCAAAAGGTGTTGTGCACTAAATTTGTTCTGTGGGGCGAAAGTAATATTGTGCTCTTTGAAGACTTTTTGGAAAAGGTGTGTAGCTCTGGGATTATATGTAAATTTTCTGTATGAAGTTTCATTGCTGATTGGGGAAAGAGTAGTTACTTGTTTGCATCTTTGTTGTCTTTTGAATTTATCAATTTTCTTTTTGACCAATTCAGCACTGAATTCATGGTATTCTGCAATGTGACTGATATTATTATACTCTTTGATATATTCCATCTTGTTTAAAGGTACATTAACCAGCCTTTAAGTTAAACTGTTGATAACAGCATGCTTGTGTTGTCTTGGGTTATATCCATCTGATTTTATGAAATTTTCTGTGTGTGTTTCCTTCCTATTCATTCCATTGTACCCCATACATCGAGCATCTTCATCAAACTAAAAGGGAATATAGTCGACTATGGGAACAAACCAGGTATCCAGCTTACAAAACAATACTGAATAACATCTCCAGGAAACTGAACAGAGCACTAAAGAAACAACACTACGATTCCCTGGAACAGAAATGAAAAGCCTCAACTATCAAGCAGGATCATTGTGGAGAAAAACTAAACATGTACTTAAATACAAAGGGAACATACCTCCTCTAAAAGTTAGCAATCACTGGTACTCAACATCAGCGCACAATTACAACAGCAGTTTCAACCCAATCCTATCATCAACGAACATTTTACTAAGTTTGTTAACAGCAGCAACTTTCTAATGTTCCTAAGCTCTTCACTCCTGGACAGGTTAAAAATGCAATTAGTCAATTTCTTCCATAAAAGTTCCTAGCGAAGACTTGATAGTCCAACCTTTGCTCGCACATCTTCCAAAAACAGCTGTAGTCTTAACACAGATTTGCAATGCTATTCTTCGCTTGACTTACTTCCCACAAAGATGGAAATATGCATCAGTTGTTATGATACCTAAACCCAACAAAATAAAACGTGATCCTAATAGCTATCGCCCAATAAGTTTGTTATCTCTACTATCTAAAGTATTTGAATAGCTATTGTTGCCACATCTTGTTAAACAGCTTGAAGAAATCATACCGTCTACTCAATTTGGATTTAAGCCATTGCACTCCTATTCACAACTTCATCAAATCGTTGACACAATTATGGACACAAATGAAAAAAAGCAAGTGTACTTAGGTCAGTTCCTTGACACAGAGAAAGCCTTTGATAAAGTGTGGCATAATGGGTTACTACTGAAGATCAGGAATTATGTCTGCAATACATATTTCAGAATAATAGCATACTCTCTGTATAACCAATCTTTTTCAGTAAAATATCAAAGTGCACAATCCAGATCACAACCTATCTTCTCTGGCGTTCCACAAGAAAGTATTCTAGGCCCACTTCTTTATGCAGTGTATATCTCTGACTTTCCTCAACATGCTCAACTAATCTCTGTTTCATAAAACCTTGCCCCGCTGACATGTATCACTCTGCATGCAACTAACTTCCCCCTCATCCTAATTGGCTAATGCTTTCACGCCATAGGCCATAGGCAGTGGCTTCCCGTCACATTGAAACCTGCAGTAAACATCATAATAATTGCCAGGAAGATAGAAATAAGAATATGAAGGCATGCAAAAATAATGAAGTTTATAATGAAACTGAGCAAGTTGAAACTGAATGAATGAGCAATGAAACTGGAACAAGTTTATAATGAAAGACCTTCGGCCTTTTCCACTGGGATGTTTTTAAACCAGCATACATACCTTGCAAAAATGCTTGTCTTTCAGTCTTAAAAGTCATGTCACACCATACTTGTCGTGTGTCCTTCATTCACCCAAGTCTCGTCAAGGTAGTATATTTTGCGATTTGGACAATTTCATTGTCCTTAAATAACGTATTCGCCACACAGCAATATCGCCCCTGAAGTGGTAAGTTTTCCTGTTTTCTCAGTTTCATGTCGCGATGTTCCTATGCATCTAACACACCTGTAAGTTCAGAGCACAAATGTTCGACTTCTCTCACTGACAAAGACGGATTCTTCTCTGTGAGTGCATTAAATACATGCACCACAATTCTTTTTTCGCCGCTTTCTAAAGGTTTTCCCTTGCGATGCTTCAGCGAAAAACTGGCGGTAGACTCTGCCATTATACATATAATAAGTACACGCGCAATAAACGATCAATAAAATAATTTAGCTCTCGCATTCGGCATAGCACACTGTCGAATGGTGATATATGACTAATCCAGTTCAAAACAAGGTCAGTGATAAAAGTCATATAAACAAATATGTCATCACTACCACTAAATCACGTGCTATCATGCCATGTACTTCGTTTAAGAATTAACATGCATTTCAGATAAATCAACTCTGTTGTGTAATATATTTCATTGAAACAGTTACAAAAATATAAATTTGACAATTCTCTTCCAACATATAAAGACATATCACCATGTTAAATAACGAACTAATTTTTACCGCACAACAGTCTGCACCACAACAGCAGCCACTGAGATGTGATAAGGTCATGTGACCGTTAAGAGATACGGGGCAAGCTTATGTGAAACAAGGATTAACCATTGTACAGTTTGCTGATGATGTTGCAATCCTTAGTAAAGGAAGTTGTGAATCAGCAGCTGAGAAACTAAATAACTTCTGCACTGAAATCACAAAATGGTGTTCTAACTGGAGAATGGTGGTGAATCCACAGAAATCTCAAATTGTATGTTTCACATATAAAAAGCAGATAACATATCCCATAGTTCTTGGAGGAATCGCTATACCCAGCGCTCAGTCAGTTAGTTACCTCGGCCTCATACTGGACAGCAAACTAACCAGAAATTTCCACATCACGTATCGTCTCTCAAGACCAAGACACTGAATCCAACAAATCAAACACATAATACAGTCAAAATTGCCTCTTGCAGTGCCATATAAATGCATTTTGTACAAATTACTGATAAAACCTATTTGGCAATATGGTTGCTCCGTATGAGGTTCTGCTGCAGCATCACAAGTAATCCAGAACAGATATATAAGATTGACCACTGGTGCCCCATGGTATGTTAGCAACATCACACTTCACAGGGACCTGAACATACCAGAAGTGATGGATGTCATCAGGACAAGCTACACCAGACTACACCAAACTTTTGCCAATCATCCAAATCCACTGCTACAAGACATTTTTCTACATCCTCCTCCACAACCGCAAAATAGAAGATCAAAAAGAAAACAACACAACGACCTACTCATTTAATATATGTGCTTTGTATTCATGATAAAGTGACTTTTGTTTTGTCATTGTAATATGTTTGTTAATTTTTAAATTTTCATGTTACAAAATGTAACTGACGTAGGACTGTTATTGAAAATGTATGTATGTATGTATATATATATATATATATATATATATAAAATCCCAAAGGAGATAAATTTTTAAAAAACTTATAATTCCTGAACTACTTTGAAAAACAGCTCTTGCGTGTTAAGACTCACCACTAGACATGAATGTCTCAGCTAACAGCTAATACCTATATAAAAATGGATAGTTATCATCTCCAAATTGTCTGTTATGTAACAAGGAACAGCAAATAAATTTGGAACATCTATCCAGACTTAACCTCAAAATATTGGAAGGCGAGAAGGAGAATAGTTTTGTTGCTATATACCTGAGCATTAATTACATACATACACACAAATTTTATTTGCATAAAAATATTTTAAACATATGCTATTTTAATCTCTCTCTCTCTCTCTCTCTCTCTCTCTCTCTCTCTCTCTCTCTCTCTCTCTCTCTCTCTCTCTCTCTCTCTCTCTCTCTCTCTCTCTCTCTCTCTCTCTCTCTCTCTCTCTCTCTCTCTCTCTCTCTCTCTCTCTCTCTCTCTCTCTCTCTCTCTCTCTCTCTCTCTCTCTCTCTCTCTCTCTCTCTCTCTCTCTCTCTCTCTCTCTCTCTCTCTCTCTCACACACACACACACCTTTATCGTAACTTTTTTTTTTAAAACAGGGTGTTTCAAAAAACATTTCCAGTGAAATTCTGGTATCAAATTTTGGGTGGAATACAACACTTCCCCTACTTGCTGTACATATTAAAAACCTTATTTACAAAGAAATATAAACTTTGCATTCTGATTTTGCTACCATGTACAGTATATAACATTCTTATACATACACATTAGGTTTTTAATAAAAAGTTATTCTCTACTTGTCCGCCTCGGTAATGTAGATGGTAGCATGGCTGCATCACGTTCAGGAGATCCCAAGTTCGAATCTCAGTCAGGGTGAGTTACCTGGATAAGGTTTTTCCGGGGTTTTCCCTTATCCTAAAAGACAAATGTCGGATAACTCTAAGGGACCCTGGGCCCATTTGAGCATCATTTCACCCATTCCATTCATCGTCCGATATGACAATGTTGGAGGACGTAAATTACAACAACAAAAAATCTCTACTTGCTTAAAAACTTGTGTTTTTCTTTCAGTAATTTATATGTGCTTGATAAACCCAAAACAAAAAATCCCAATGACAAATTTCATTTCCAAACCAGCACTATTGTATGAAGCAGCAATATTAAAGAAGTAGCTCCCAATTTTATGTAACTTTCCTATTCCTACAATTAAGAATGACCACTATATTGTAAAGAACTTCAATATGCATGAGTTTCAAAGGTCATCTAGGCTCCTGTGGTCACAGTTGTAGGCGTTCTGTCACTATTAGTCAAAATGGGTAAGCAAAAGTAGCTTAGTTCTGATCTGAAGCAAGTAATTATAAACTTGGCAAATAAAGGGTATTCTCTTAGAAAAATAGCGCAAACAGTAAATAAATCACATTCTACCATACAGTACATAGGCAACAAATTTAAAGAATGAGGTTCTACAAATAATTTACAATCAAAACCTAAAGAAAGCAGACTAAATGCAAGAGAGGAACGTTTCATTGTAAGCAGAATTCGAAAAAAAACCTAAATTAAGTGTTCCTCACTTACGTCCATTAGTTGAAGATGTTTCTGGGGAGAAGATATCTGACCAAACTGTTTGTTGTCCTTTATGGAAGTGCGGATATCATGGCCGAACATCCAGGAGGACAGCATATCTAAGTGCAGCAAACAAGAAAAAACGAGTTAACATTTGCTAAGGAATATACCCATAAGGATGAAAACTTCTGGAACAGCGTGATATGGTCAGACGAGACTAAGATAAATCTCTTAGGGTCAGATGGGATAAAGAGAGTCTGGAGAAAAACAAATTCAGACAATGATCCCAGAAACACTATTCCCACAGTTAAACATGGTGGTGGTTCCATTATGATTTGGGCCTGCACGTCCAACGGTGTTGGTAATATACAATTTATTGATGGCATTATGGACCAATATGTATATTTTCACATTTTAAAGAATGTAAAGCAGGGTGCCCAGAAAATGGGTATAGCACCTGGTTATAGATTTCAACAAGTTAATGACAGTAAACTCAAGGCAAGACTGAACATGAATTGCTTAATATGGAATGTACCTAAACTACTGCAAACATCTCCTCAGAGCCCAGACTTGAATCTAATAGAGCATTTATGGAGAATTCTGAAGAAACGAGTGTGTAAAAGCAAAGTAAGGACCAAACAAGAGCTTAAACATGTTATTGAGGAAGAATGGAGTAAAGTCAGCCTAGCAGAGTCGAAAAACTTGGTTAATCCTATGAAAAGAAGGTGTACGGCAGTTATTAAAGCCAGGGGATACCCAACAAAATATTAGATTGTCATTTTTGTCTTTGTTATTCAACTATTATTTTTAATGTACGAATAGAAAAGTTATACAAAAATGACCATATTTCTTTTACAGTTTCATTTAATTTACTTTGTAACTTCATATGCTAATATTTAGTTAATTCCTAATATAGAATTTGTTACCTATGTTGTTTCACATGTTGGGAAAATATATTAATTCGATTGTGTCTTCTATAATAGATATGAACATATTTTCTTTGAAAACTGGAGTGTACGAATAAGAATGTTTTATACTGTATTTTTAGAGTTTTTGGCGATGTCAGGTTAGGTTATGTTTGTACATACTTCGAGTACCTGTAAAGGCATGTTTTGTCGTATAGGAAAACACTGAACGAAATTTCAATTTTATGCTTGCTATCTTTAATTGCATATACTTAGCTACTTATTAGCTCATATCCGTTTATTTATCCTATGTTAACAATTTTTAAAACCTGGATGCTGTAATTAAGTACATTTTTAAAATGAAAACGCCTTACATTAAGTAAAACAGGTATAAATCTAAAATAAGCAGACCAGAAATAATTTTGAATCACGGTCTTAATCTTAAGTTCGAGAACAAACATGAAACATGCTAAAATGCAACGGCATACTGTGGTTACAATATTATACATTTATGTAATTGGTAATTTAACGAATTAACCAATGCAGTTTAACAATTATTCATAGCAATTACAACATAAATGTATACGCAGGGGGAAATCACTGGTCATAGAGCAACTCCTTCCACCGCGCCGAAATAGCTCAGTTGGGAGAGCGTTAGACTGAAGATCTAAAGGTCCCTGGTTCGATCCCGGGTTTCGGCATTACTTTTTTTTTAACTCGCATAAATTTGTTTTCATCTCTTTAAATCAAAACATTGTTTTGGAGATGCATTACTGAACTTTACGAGCGATAAAATTGTTAACATATTGAGATACAGGGTGGTGTCTACCCAGGTTTGTGTTACAGCGTCCATGTTGCACTTAAAGTTATGTAAAAAAAAGGCATTTACCGTAAGAGAGTTTCAGGAATACACCATGTAAAGTTGAATATTTCAACCCGTACCTTCTTCGAAACTTTTGTTTAGGAACGAAACCACGGCCTCCTGCATTATCAACATCAAGTGGGCGACGTACCTATGTACATATTTTGTTCTAAATTTTGAGTGGTGAACAGGTCAGAACAGTAGTGTTTCTTTACAGAAGTGATTCTAATTTGGACATTTACGCTGCACGTGTCCGCAAGAAGTTGGAAGGGCATGGTAATAAACATGGTGTAGTTGAGATCGCAGTTTGAGTGTCAACAAATCTAAGTGCAGTTTGTTGTTTTGTACAGGAAGTTGGAGCTCGTCGCCATCGCCGCCTTCTTCTGAGATGTCGTCAGCAGCAGAACCGTGAGTAGTTGTTCCTTAATTCACTTTCCATCAGTCAGAAAGCAAGCATTTCTCTTTGGCACAAGTTGTCCGAAATAACCTCAAATCTTTGTTGGCACCATCGTCAGCAATAATGCCATGCTTTCTGATCCTCATTTGTTTGTGTACATAACAACCGCGCAAGGCTAGCGCCTCTGTATGTCAACAGATTTGGACATTGAGTGTCATAAGTGTGTCCATTAAATGCAAAAGATAACAAAACCTCAGTAATTATTCAGGTAGTTGTTTCTTGTTTTCTTTTGGTGTCTGGCATAGGTCTATATTGGTCAGTATTAATGACAATCTATAACATTTTAACTGGTGGTGTTACCTTTTCTTTCTGTTAATGTTGGTAAATTTATTTGTATTTGCAACAAATTGGTCTTTATCCGTAGGAGAACTGATCTAGAATCAATTTATAAGGACAGAGGACCTCTAATAGTTCAGGGATTACAACTGTTTCTGTCGGAGGGCAGGAACATGAAAGATTCAATAAACAAAAGAGAAAAATAAACAGTTTAAAGGTTAAAAATTGTGTATTTATAATAGGTCAAATTATGTGAAATACCGCCAGAGTCAAGAACTTCCGAACCGGCTGCACGGTGTTTTGTCTGTCCGCGTCCTCGGTGCCCCTCGCCGAATGATGCTAATGTAGAAAGGCCCGCATTCAACACTTTTTGTACTTACCAACTTTATGAAAGGAGATGCACCTCTTTAGGAAACTAATCATCACATCGTGATGTGCTGGCAATTTCCTGGCTGATATTTTGTTGCAATTTTTCCAAGATGTGTGGGTTTGTCGTGATTTAAGTTACTCCAGAGATAGAAATCGCAGGAGGTTTGGCCGGGGGACCAGGGGCCACAAATCTCTACTAATAATTTTGTCCTGAAACATACTTGCAGTTGTTCTCCAAACATTGGCCCTATTTGTTGTTGCAGGCAAAATCTGTCTTTTAATTTTCATAAAGAAAAGAAGGGGACAAAACTGTATTCACGATGAACAGGCATCAACCGTTGACTCGAAAAAAGTTGGCCATATAACCATTTTTTCTGCTAATGGCGCAGCATACATCAATTGTTTCGTCATGAAGTAGTACTCATGAATAATATTGGTTTTTTTTTTAAAGCTTCAGTAACGATTATCCATATCCATGAAGGTGAAACCAAACCTCGTTCGTGAAAAATATTAAATAGGGGTCTATTTCGGTGCCTAATTACAGAAGTAGCTGGTTGAAGAACAAGGACCACAGTTTATGTGGTTTCAAATTCAGCAATTTGGTAGCTCTTCGGTAAAAGCCATTCACTGTCTTAGCCTGAACTCATACTGTGTTCTGAAATTCATTGTTAAGTTCATGGATTGTTATACAAGCTGGAAATCTTCCCGCAAATCGTGTGAAATTAATGATGATAGTTTCTCGGGCTAACAGCCAAGTCAGCCCGAGAAACTATCATCAATAATCAACGCCGGGAAAGCTTCAAGTCATTAATCGTGTGAAATTAAATGAAATATGTAGTGCTTAACGCCCACGTTTACTAAATGCAGCTCCGCAGGCGGTGACACTGTCCACCAACGCAAAGTAAGTCCCTGACAGGAATGTGCCACCCTTATACAGTGGGAGGACAGCGAATGTGTGTGACAGAGAACGCATATTACACAAGGAGACGAATCGTTAAAAAAACATGCGCCCTGTTCACTCTGTACACTAAAACCGAGAAGATTAATTCACAAAAATAGAAGATGTCAGAAAGTTTTGAATGGGCTATAACTGAACTTACATGAGGTGTCATAAACCTATCTAGGGAGGGTGTGGGAACCTTTTGCAACTCCCCTTCGTCTCAGGCTCCGGAGACTTGCTTTCCTGTGGTATTCTATACGTGTGATGAAGATGGAGCACCTGTGAAATGAGATGGCGGGGAAAATCGGAGTTCTCGAAGAAAACCCGCCTCAGCACCGTGTTGTCCACCACAAATCTCACTTTTCTGTCGCCTGGGATCGAATCCAGGCCTCCTTGGTAAGAGCCGAGTGGTCTGACCATTCAGTCACGGCGCGGCTCTGCAAATCGTACTTTCACTTGCGAGCTGACTGAGTTAAACCTACGAACAGGCCTAGGAAGTTCGTACCGCTCGCCGTTCCCTATGCAGGTTGCGACAGACCCTCTCCCGTCATCCAAACAAGTCATAGATAAGAAACGCACGGCGGAGAGGCATTGAAACCGGTTGCCTAGAGAGAAAGATGACTTATGAGATTCGTAAATGCACATCTATTTAGATCATTATGTATAACATACAAATTGTTATATAGTACATACGGGTCTGTCTCTGGTTGATCTCATTATTTAAATATACACATTGTGGCAACACCCAAGCAATTATAACGCGGATTATAACATTTCCTGATCGAATGTAAAATAATATCCAAATAATAAAATTAATTTCTTAAATATCTGAAGACTCTTACTAGACAAAATGCCAAAGCAGGAATTTTACTACATATTTACTCATCTGCAGCCATATTACTAAAAACAATGATGTACCTCTGAAGCCTTTCAAATGAAAAACTCATTCTATGTCACGTAAAACAAGATTTAGTTGATTGATAATCTGTTGCAAATTTGTTAATGATTTCAGCTAATTTAGTTTCTCGATCTGGCTTCTCTTTTTTCCATGTTTGCTGAAGTATCCCACTGAAATGTAAATGTAAACAATGAAGTAAATAAGGACATAAATAAGTACACTTCTAGAAAACATACAATGGTTGTACAGCAAATTTAGTTGCTCATCTTTGAAGTACAACAAAGATGTTATTCGAATGTCTTCCTTCCTACCAACGTGCTCTGTGTCATGCAGTTACATCTGTTTTGTAGTAATGAGTTGTATTCTACGATGAACCTTGCCCTTGCTAGTAGCGCTGCGTGGTATAGCTATGCCTGGCCGCTCTTACACTGCTCAAGGAAATCGGTACGAACTTCCTAGCTCTGTGTCATGCAGTTACACCTGTTTTGCAGTAATGAGTTGCATTCTACGATGAACCTTGGCCTTGCTAGTAGCGCTGCGTTGTATAGCCATGCCTGGCCGCTCTTACACTGCTCAAGGAAATCGGTACGAACTTCCTAGCTCTGTGTCATGCAGTTACACCTGTTTTGTAGTAATGAGTTGTATTCTACGATGAACCTTGCCCTTGCTAGTAGCGCTGCGTGGTATAGCTATGCCTGACCGCTCTTACACTGCTCAAGGAAATCGGTACGAACTTCCTAGCTCTGTGTCATGCAGTTACACCTGTTTTGCAGTAATGAGTTGCATTCTACGATGAACCTTGGCCTTGCTAGTAGCGCTGCGTTGTATAGCCATGCCTGGCCGCTCTTACACTGCTCAAGGAAATCGGTACGAACTTCCTAGCTCTGTGTCATGCAGTTACACCTGTTTTGCAGTAATGAGTTGCATTCTACGATGAACGTTGCCCTTGCTAGTAGCACTGCGTTGTACAGCCATGCCTGACCGCTCTTACACTGCTCAAGGAAATCGGTACGAGCTTCCTAGCTCTGTGTCAAGCAGTTACACCTGTTTTGTAGTAATGAGTTGCATTCTACGATGAATCTTGCCCTTGCTAGCAGCGCTGCGTGGTATAACCATGCCTGACTTACACTGCTCAAGGAAATCGGTACGAACTTCCTAGCTCTGTTTATGAATCATAAGTACACGACGTGCAGTAGAAAACATTTACTGACTCGTAATACACTTTGTAACTGGACTGCACTGGTCTACGCTACGGAGGGGATTCGGCACGGAGGTCCAAACTTGGTTTATTGTACCTATGTCCCAAGTGGGGCACCACCGGGAGGAAGCATGAGGCGAGAGGAGACAGGGCGGCCGCCCCAAGGAGCCATAATAGTGAAGAGGGCAAGGTCCCTACTATTCATCAGTTGGAAACTCCCAGGGGAATGAGGCGTAAGGGGGGTCGGACACTGTTCCGATACCCATTTGCCTAGTATGGATTATGACAATCAGGTCAGTTCAGTTATATCCCATTCCAAAATATTCTTACCCTTCTTCTTTCCGCCCCAGGAGACCGGTTTCAGAGACCGGAAACTCCCCGGCAGACCGTCCTACCGGAGGATGGCCATGCAGCGCCGATACTCCTGCCAACACTTCTACAATGGAGATGAAATGGAGGGACAGGAAATTCGGGGCATGTAATTGGCCTACCCAACATTCGCCTGGCGACCCGGGAAAGCCCCGAAAAACGCCATTGGTCAGGTAGATCGGCCACGGGAATCAAACCCAGGCTTCCCGAATGCAGGCCACAGACGAAACCACTTGAGCCATCCCGCTCGGTTCGCTTTGTAACTAAGTACAGGACAAAATAAAAATCACTAGTAGTAACTGAACCACAGCACACAAAACCACGTCGGCGTGTGTATAGCAGCAATAAGTTGTGTTTCAATAGCCGGTACGGAGGTTTTTGGCTCACCCTTAGTAAACAAACTTCTATAAAAGAATGACCAATAATGCAATCAATAGACTTACGGGTGTAAGTAAACAAAACACCCTACTGTTTGGACTCGATATTAAGAGATGGCGTGGCGCTAGTCAAGCCGGATTGTCCTGTAGATTTGATGTGTATGTTTTCAGCATTAGAAGACGTCTGACAACTTCTGTACATATGTTTTCAGCATTAGAAGACGTCTGCCAATTTCTGTACTGACAGAGTTACCCAGTAATGGATAGCGATGCTACGCGGCCTGAGTTGAGCAGACACTAGAAGTTCAATTATTGATCCAAATCGTGCTAAATTAGACTTTCACAAGTTTTAATTGACAAAAGCTTTGTCAACACTAAACACCCTCCATAAGACAACTGCTGGATATCCAATATACTTAAACATAATGGTGCCATTCCCTTATGGACCAATGGGATGTAAGAAAACTGCTCTACCTTGACTTTCTGTCGACGGTTTTCGTTATTTATGCTTTATGGATCTCATATTTACTTGAAAGCAACAAATGTACTGTTGATATTGTTTCTTATTTTCAATTGCACGTGTTTCTTCTGTTTGTTTTATAAATCATTATAGATGTTCAAATGAATTTCTTACGAATGAACTTGTAAGAGACATATTATGGCGGATTATTTTTTAAAAAAATTGATCTAAGCATCAAACATTTAAAGAACGGTTTATTAGACAGAGTTGAACCACAAAAGTGAATATAAAAGTCCAAATGGAGGCGTAGAATCATAAGGGATGAAATGACTGAGTTTGCTAGAGGACCAATCATATCTATCCAGGTAAGGGGATTAAGGGATAGGGAGAGCAAGTGCATTAATGCCTCCAATTATGCCCCCTCCCCCAAAATTATCACCAAAATGTCATTGGTATACCATTTAGTACATGTGCTGAAGCTGGTGGTTACCGAAAAGTCGACAGCAGTTCGCTTTCCAAAGAAAAAAAATCAATTTACATTTGTGTTTTGTCGTGTTACTTACTGATGCACTTTGCTATTTTATCATAAGTGTGAAATCAAATAAAAGAATCTCCTTGTAAAGGTTGCATGTGCTGCACGTGCTGCTCAGGTAGCGCTCGCCCTGAACTGTGCAATCCCCCACGGTTTGCACAAGTATTCAACAGTTGTTTCTCAGAGGATTTCAAATGCTACAGACAGATTCAGTGAATTGATGGAAATTAATCATTTCTTCATACTAGCCGTATATAGGCTAAGGTTTTTGATAGATGGAGTGAACATGAAAAATGCAATGCCACAGCCGGGATTTGAACCACGCATCTCCTGGTTTCCGTCCAGTCGCTCTTACCCATTGACTGGATGGAGAGCGCGAGATCCGTGGTTCAAATCCCGGCTGTGGCATTGAATTTTTCATGTTCACTCCATCTATCAAAAACCTTAGCCAATATACGGCTAGTATGAAGAAATGAATTAATTTCCATCAATTAACTAAAATAATAAGAGTTAAATGATGAAGCCTGGGACTCAAGTACTTACGATAGTAAGTCGCCACAAACGGTGTAACTCGGATACGAGAGCCCCTGGTGGTCTACTGGGGAAATATACGAGTCACATGGAGAATTTAATGTCATGACGGCAAGTTGTCCATGGTAGCTCAAGGGCTAGAACGACTGGACGGAAACCAGGAGATCCGTGGTTCAAATCCCAACCGTGCCTTTGAAGTTTTCATGTTGACTCTATCTAGATTCAGTGAAACTAAAGGTTTACAATAAGTCAGTAAGTTACATTTGTTACGTAAATTGCTAAATATATAAGAAATAGCAATAATATATTATCACCGGAAAATATTTCATGTTTGGAAAATTATGTGGGTCGAATTTTGCGATGGATCTCTTCAAATGAGTTTCGTAAAGTTTCAACTGCAATAGCTTTAATTGTTAAATATTGTGCTTGGAAGTATATCCTCCTCCATAGGAACCACTGTTTTGCAGTTTCAGCTATGCCCCTCAGTTTTAATCTTCTTAATGTTAAAATATACATTTTTTAATCTTAACTTGTGCTTAAAATAACTCTCGAGGGTCAAACTAGCGAGGTGTAGCGTACTGCAAGGAGCTAGCTTACATGTAAACTGAAGTCTTCCCTTTTTAGGGCTGGTTTGTATATTTGTGCACAGGTGTTTCTTTTGTTTTGCTCAACTCAGACCGCCAGATGGCAGTGCATTAGTATTGGAAGGAAAAAACTATTATTATGGAACAATTGCGAGAATGGTATCGTTCCCCAAAAAATCTAAGTTCAGTTATGCAGTTCCAAGTAACAGTCCAACTTCGCAGTTAGTGTTTGAAGGAAATTTATTTTACTCGTTCGTTTGAAATGATGATTTGATGAAACTCACTTGTTTCTCGGAGCCCAAGTCGAATGTACCGTATGAACCGTATGTACACTCGTAGGAAATGGCCTTTACTCGTTCGTTCATTGGATCGCTTCAGCGTATTAGTGTACTACATGGCAAAGCGTGGAAGCGTATCGGAAAGAATGTGAAGCTGCCGAGTTGTTTACGTGAACCTATCGCACATATACGGCGAGTGCAGTGTTTGTACACTCTGTACAGATGTAATTATGTCTTCTGAACAGCAATGTGTCATACATGTGGCATGAGAAATTATATATAACATGATTGAATAGTGTGACAAGAAGCAAGAGAATCAAAATGCCCTTGTGTCAAGCGGCTTATACAATAGTAATTGACATATAATCTTCGCAAAAGTTAAAGACATATGGAGGGGGACCGTACTGCAGACTCCAGCCAATCCTAAGCTTGTCCCGCCTAGCAGCGCTGCCGAATGTGGTACGCCTGAACTCAAAACATATTAATTAATTACGTTCGGATAAATGTTTGAAAAATGACAGACGCCAATCTTATAACAAGAAAGAATTTTACTTTCTGATCATGACCGTACAAAAATCCTGTCTCTACGATACTTAGAACACGAGCGATGCACGTTTTATCTTTCACATGTTATGATTAAATGTTACGGATAAATATGTGAAAATTACAGATGCCAATCTTATAACAAGAAATAATTTTATTTTCTGGTCATGACCGTACAAAAATCCTGTCTCTACGATACTTAGAACACGAGCGATGCACTTTCGATCTTCACATGTTTATGGTTACACCAAACATCCATCCATTCAACCAACACCAACTCCAATACTCAGACCATAATGCAGATTCCAAGATGGCGCCCGTCGAAGCCCAGCGACTCTGGTTACGCAGAATACGAAACTATACACAATGGACATAATATAATCCATATTACGGAGCAGCGAGGTAACTCCTAAGCATTTATCACTTTATACTTTCAACTAAAATGTGTAATAACATAAATAAAGAACATCATGGCAAATTCTAAGAGTTTATAACATTATATAGTAGCACTACCAGTACTATGCATTTTCCACCTTATACTTCCAATCAAAATTTAATTTATAAGGCATGACAACTCATAAGAATTAAACACAGCAAACTTTATCTTATTGGACTGTATCATCCTATCGTCTGTAGCAAGTACTAAAGTTTCTTTTACATTGTTTACATGGTAACCTTTTCTGGCAAGGACATACTGCTTATACTATAATATTTAAGAGAACTCACCAGATTGTCCAGTTTACTCCAATTGTCACGTTTGAAGGTGTCAGTTCCCTCACACTGCAAGATCCATTTAAAATTTCCCACTGGTAGGCTCATAATATTGCTTCTAGGTTATGAAATACTTTGAAACTTATTAAGTGAAGGAACATCAGTGAAGCTGGGATATTGAATGTTATTGAAAATAACGTAACTAATCGTCTTTAATAATGACTATCAATGGGTTAAAATCTCCTCACCACTTCGGTTCAAAACTGTCAATAACATCTTGTGCACACCAAATATTAAAATTATCTTCACTATCTGTAAAATGTATTGGATGCATTCTTCAGGATTTCGTATTTTCTGGTTGAGCTTTAATGTGTGATAGGATGGCTGATTCTTAAAAATCGTGGGGTAGGCATCATCTATTAAGTTTGGTACTTTTCGAAGGGCACGAATTGGTTCACCATCATTTACGGGAAACATGTCTTCCTTAACCTCAAAGCACTGTTCAAAATGATGAATACAAACTACAGTTTTGTCATTTACTTTAAAATCTTTACGATGTATGATCCTGATCCACTTACCCCATTACGATTTTTCCTTCGCAAATTTAAATGTCGTGTGAGGTGGACTACCATAATTAGATTGCAGCTGGGAACACAACAACAATGCATTTCGACAATTCTTCACAGTATATATTTAGGTAAACGTTATCACTTTATGTTAAATACTTAACTATAAACTAACTCGTTAGTCACTAATTGCCACTGTAATATGAATTACATTAATTCTTCAAACACACAATCAAAGTAAACAAACACACACTTTACTCTATAGATATAACCACAACATAACAAGCTGGGCCACGAGCGCCGCCATTTTTTCTACAATCGATTCTCGTATTATGGTCTGAGTATTGGAGTTGGTGTTGATTCAACACGGATAAGCCTGACAAACAACAACATTCTTTCCTCATAACATTTATCTCAAGCATAAACAAATAATGCATCTACTATTAAAACAGAGTTAATTTTCAGTTCGTTTACAGAGTAGAGGTGTCGTTTTGTTAAAGTGAATGACATCGTTAAGTCGTGTGTTGAACTCGAGCTGAAATATTGTTAATATTACATTAAATTATTATTATACACATATCTTTTTTCCAGTGTTTGTGATCCGGGCGCGTGAACATGTCCCTCGAAGCTGGGACAAGTGATTTTTCGATCAACAAACGTGAAGTGATTCATTCTCAGGGCAGAAAAATTATATTGTAACTTTGTGAGTTTGTAGAATTAAAAGACCGAGTTGCAGAAATTCAAAATCTCCTTTATTTCCGTAGAGATACGCTGTTCAATTCTCACGTAACAACATTACATCACATAATAACACAATCTTCCAAGGTCGATGACAATAACAAACCGTGACAGCTGATTACATTTGCTCTTGTTACAACAACACAACTGTCTTTTAACAACAACACTCTCAGCTGTTCTCTGCTTACTCTGTTTACAACTCACTGTTTTACAACTCTTTGTGAGCCGTCACGTCCTTAAATACCTATTTCGTAAATTCGAGATATTTCTGGACCAAACAGGAATGAATGTTCTATCACCTTTCAGAAGCGTAACCCTATTGGTGCCGGCAGGTCTTTTATGTCGCGCTATCGCGATTGGGTTCGCGACAATACTTAATATGAACAACTTTTTACGAAAGCTCTCCAATCCAGGATACAGGGCAACTGTAGAGTTATCAAAATCCCAACAATTAACTCTGTAACCTTGTGGTGTAGGTAGTGTACACACAGTGTCACGAATTTGTAGTGAAGCAGCTTCATCCTTAGAAAAAGGGAGCGTACCTGTGTTTCAATCTCCGGGAAAGACCCATGAAGTCGGAAACGAGTTACGGGATTGGAGACCGTGCTTGCTGTTCCACTGCTGTGATGTGTGTCAGGGTAAGATCTTAATTTTTTAAGAATGTTTAATGTCTTGTTTAATTACGGGAAGAATAGCCAAAACCTCTGCTGGCGGGTAAAACTGCTCTTATGTACACAGAACCTCTGGCAACAGAGGTTGGCAACAGCGCTCCGCTTGAGCATTGGCCAGCGTTCATATGTCTTTAACTTCTGCGACCGGTATACAATAATTAATTGGCTAACCTTTGATATGAGACACACAGCTCTATTTGTGCTGTATGTAAGGTAACAAATATTTCGCTCTTCTAGTAAACAAGATAATGAACTATGCAGCGCTGTGTCACTGAACGCTATACGCTGCCTCAGCGTTCTGCCATGTAGTAACAAAATGACACTGTTATTGCGTGCTCCACTTTGTTCTGCCAAATATTATGGTCGTCAAAACGCAACTATCATTCCATTGAACGTATCCAGGGATTCTGTACGGGCATTAAACACTATTTACTTAAAAAGTTTTGCCATTTGGCAATATATTTGTAACGGAACGAAAAGACACGACTTGATACGAAAGAAGGCGAGTTAGTCAAGTTGGCTGTTATTTTGGAACTGATGTTTTTAGAAAGTGTAACTGTTACTGTCTGGTGTTTGTATCTACGCTGGTGGATTGCTCTCAGCTGAAGACGCTGCAGGTGAAGACAGGAAGAAGACATCTGGCCTTACAGGTGAGTGAGTGCTATCAGTAGAATGTAAGAAGTCATCTCTGTCTCTGCAGAACCGGAAACGGGACATTTGGCTTGGTAATGATCGATCCCTCTATTTCTATTACGTCATTTACTTATTTCCCTAACTCAGTAGGAGAGGACGGGAAAACAATGAAAAGCAAAGGCAATCAAAAACATTTTAGCTATAGTTCAAAACATAGAGCGCGCTGGCCATAAACGTGAAGATGCAGTTAGTGCATACTCTGTGGTTGGTATTATTGTGTAGAATTTTACAGTGTATATTAGATGTTTCGGGAATCCCCTGTTCTCCATGACATCCCATAGTTTTTCTCGTTTTACCTTATCAAAATCTTTTCATTATCAATAAATGCTATAAAATTTGATAAATTAGATTCTAATAAATACGTAAAATATGAAGCTATTAACAGTGAAGCAAACAAATATAACAATTTGTAACTTCAAACTTCACTGATCTTATAAGAAATGCTGATACTTTTCTTATAAATTGTCCGGGATCGCGATTTCATGTAAAACTTTTACACATCCTCAGCCGGAAACAACAAAGCTGTCGTCATCGTTACGAACGCTAGATGTTCATATGTTTTTGTTAGAACTACCAAAATATGAAATAAAGCAAATTTAAAAACAGAATCGACTGCTGGTATTTCAAAATTCATTACGCGATGTTTGTTTTTTAAAATAAATGTATTTTCCCAAACCTTAAATCTGTAGGATCATTTAATTGTTTTAATAATTTAATTTCTTTAATTTAATTCAATTTTAATTTTCATGGTTAAATGACCAGAAATGATCTACTACGGCCGATTTATCAGTTTGTTTATACTTAATGTTACGAAAATATTCTTTCGCTCTGGTTTCCAAATTACGTTTTGTCTTTCCAGTATATACTTTATCACAATCGAAACAATCAAATTGATCAATATCAGATTTTTTATTATTATGAATTTTATCTTTTTTTCAGAGAAATGCAATACATTTTTAATACTATATTTATTTTGAGGAACTAAAGTTACACCAAACTCTTTTAACAAAATTTTGAAAATGTTTATTAACCCAAGGATGGTAAGTAAATATTTTAAAATTATAATTGTCTTTTATTTTTGTAAGTGTAGATATATCATTAACAGTTTTTTGATATTTGAATTTTTCAATTTTTTTATTTATAAAGTCTTTATTAAAACCATTAATTAAAGCAGTATTAATAATATGTTTATATTCTTTATTAAATTCCTCTTTATGCAGCGGTATATTTATTAATCTATAAATCAAACTATTGAAAACAGCAAATTTATGTGAAAAAGGGTTAAAACTTTTATTTGTTATGTAATTATCAATATGAGTAGACTTCCTATAAATACCAAAGTTTAATTTATTATTATTTCTTATTATCTTTAGGTCTATAAAAGGAAGAAATCCATTAATTTCAATTTCTAATGTAAATTTAATCGCTTTATCTTGCATCGTTTATGAGTTTATCATGAACAATAGCAAAAATATCATCAACATATCTATACCAAACTTTAAAAATTAAAGGGAATGCTTTAGTGACTTGCATTTCAAAAAAAAAAAAAAAAAAAAAAAAAAAACAACTCATAAAAAGATCAGCAAGAAAAGGTGAACGAGGATTACTGTTTGTTTTTCAGTTATTTCTTTAATTATAATATACGTGATCGCTCATTCTGAGCATAATTGTTTTTGCAATGCGTTTTAATCTGTTGTTATTACCCCAGCATATAATTTATAATTATTATTCAGAAGTCTCACAGTGTAACAAACCATGGCCATGGTGTAACAAACAAAAGGCAACCACATTTTGTGGTGTTGGTTTTTTTTATTATATTCTGGCAGAAAGCATCATCATGTCGGACAGATACACGATCAGATATCCATAATCATTCCCAGAGATTTCTCTTCTTTATTTATCAAGGAGAAACAAATGTAAGACATTCTGACAACATGGGAACTTCCAAAGATGTCTTCTTTTTTACTTAGTTTCTACCATTTCTGCTGCAGGTACGTTCAATTTATAACACCTTCTACCGTTTTTCAGGACTGGGACCAGATAGGGACTTCTGTTTTTTTTTTTTTAAATACACGTGGACTCTTTGTGAATGAGTGACTGAGATGGCAGCACTGTACAGTGCATAGAACTCTAGTGGAAGGGACGTGAGTTAGGACTGTTTTTGATACTTAAAATGGCGACGTTTTCATTGCAAGAACAACGTGTAATCATTCGCTTTCTCCATTTTCGTGGTGTGTCACTTATTGAAATTAATTGCCAGTTGAGTGAGGCATGTGGTGATGGTACCATGGATGTGTGTAATGTGTGTTCCTGGGTGCGACAGTTCAATGAAGGCAGATCATCGTGTGACAAACCAAGACAGTCACGGCCTCGCACCAGCCGGTGATCTAGCGAGTGGAGAACGTTGTTTTGGAGGATCACTGATTGAGCATTTTCAGATCTTCATGCAGGATTGTGTGCACAGATCACACAGAAATGCCAGTTTTGGAGGCGATGTCTGCAACTGTGTTGGTTTGAGGGACGTAATTTGCTTACTGTTCACAAACATTATTGCTTCTTCTCTGTAGAGGGCATTATGATTTCAAGATAGACTCACCTGTCAACTATGACGTCATTTTTACTCAATCGGAGGGCGGGAAATAACGAATAAAAATGAACACCGTGTACATTTCGGCGAAACCAGTCAATAAGGAATCCATTACCTCAAAATTGAGGTTCTCCAAACTTAAAGTTGTCTAGTTTAACTTAAAACATGACCTGCTTGTCACACATTGACAAATTTCGTAAACACATTGCCACGACCGCCTAGTCTCCTTCAGGTGCTCCAAACATTTCTTTATATTGACAGTGAAATAGGGTAGTCGGTGTTGTACGACGTAATTAAGAGAAACGAAAACAAGTTCAAACATAACGAATTAAATGGACATGTGATCACTGTGATGTGAACGCATTAGAGCTCATATAGATACAAATCAAAGCAGATGTGACATTCAAAGAACGAGATACAGCACAAAGACTTACTCCATCAAGTTGGAAGTCTGCCTGTAAACATGTGAAGGAGGAAAAGAAAATATGTACTAGGAAAATGGCGGATTAATTGATATATTGGATAAGAGAAAGTGACTCTGAATAGGACGATAACTTTGAAGAGTGAATCTGATGACAATGGAGCTGCGGATATTAGCAATTTGCCGGGACCCTCCCTACCTATTACCGCGATCTATCAGTAGTCGTTAACGCGCTGAGCTGAAAGTATTAAAGGGATAGCTACAATATAATCACGTGGAGCCAATCACAACGTTACGTGGAAGTGACGTGATGTGGGATTAGGGTTATCTACAATAGCGCGGGCAATGCTGTGCTCTAATTCCCATGTTTCGAGATAAACTAAACGAACTGTGGACGTTCAGATTTAGTAACATGTCATATAGGAAGTTGGTGGAGTAGTCTTATTGTGACTTTGTGGTTTCGTAGAATTAAAAGTCCAATTTGCCGAAATTCTAAATGTTCTTTATTTCCGTAGCAATACACTGTTCAATTCTCACGTAACAACATTACATCACATCACAATCTTCCAAGGTCGATGGCAATAACAAATAGCGTTCTGATTACTTTACATCAGCTCTCGTTACAACACTGCACAGCTGTTTACTAATTACCTCTCTTGACTCACCCTTGGCGAGTCGTCGCCTTCTTAAATACCTCATTGATAAGTTCGAGACTGTTCCAGGGCAATAAAGAAACCGAATATTCTATCACCTTCCAGAAGCCGACAAGTCGTTTATCTCAGCTATCTTTATTTGCCGGCTCTTTGTGTACACTAGCCGCGCTATCGTAGATAACGGCTTCGCGACAACTGTGGACGTTCAGATTTAGTAACATTCATATAGGAAGTTGGTGGAGTAGTCATGAAGTAGGCTGGTCTTATGTTGAAGGTGGTGACTTTTTCTGATCGGTTAGTCCGTAGCGGTTAAAGATCGCGCTTGAGTTGGCGAGACTGTCGGCAACTTAATAGGGATTCCTTGGCCATATTTTTGGCAGTTAGTGTCACGTAAGTGATGTTCTGCGCATGTGCACGTTTACTGTAAACAGATAACCAGACACGTTATAATTCCCATTTAACGTGAGGCTTCACTGTTAGCATTTCTCTTACAAAATGACACAAGAAAGATTAGGCTTTACCATTAATGATGATCTAATATTGATGCGGGAGGTAATTTCAACCAACCCATATGAAGATCCAACTGTATGGAAAGACATAGTTGAAAATATGGCAGCTGCAACTGGAAAAAATCTTCCTTCCGTAAAATAAAGGAGCACATGGATCACCTCAAGTTGTACCATCTACCTAAAAGGCCCAACAATTTCTTATAGCTACTCCCTTTAATGATACAGCATGTGCATAATATTGCAATTTATTTCTGTCAAGCCATGTTAGGTTAGCCAGATTTGTTAATAAGTGAACTTTATTTCTAGATATTATATTCACCGTTGTTTTGGTTATTTCTGATAAATATGAAGAAGAACTGGTTCCAAATCAGACAGTCTGTTGGGATATGTACAAAGCTTCCATTCCTGAAATAGTAAATGTACTGTCAGTACAACATAACCTAATATATATCCATAAATTGTTTACTCAAACTTACCTCTACAGAATATCGTTCTTGTTACAATTATAGGTGATATATGTAAAGCCTCTGCTAGCCGTCGTAGAGCCATTTTATCAGAGTCGGCATTCTTCATCTGTAAATTGCTTTAAATCTAGTCTCCGAATTTCCACGCCTCCTTGGGGAATATTTCTTTGTCTGTTAATATTATGAATTACCATATCTTCATCATCAATGCCACTGAACGCTGCGATATCAAGTAATTACTCCATTTTCTATTCTCATTAACGTACCGTATCCAACAACTCTGACTCGGTAACATACGCTACAGTATATACCGTATTCAAGTCACGTGACAATAACCGATACCGTATCAGAAAACGCGCTGTGGCAAAAACTCTCTAATGTTTCTCATAATTACGTAAACACTTATTTTAAATGTATTAATATTTCTAAGTTAGTAAATATAATCCTTCAGTTGTTACAGTTTCTAGTGCTAAGATTCAGAAACAGTTTACTTCTACATCCTCAAACAGTTGACAACTCAGTACAAATAGCCTGTGTGACAACGTACCTTTACTCATCCTCATAATGTTGATGGTCCTTCTCAAAATAGTCTCCCCTGAATGCGATGTACTTGTCCCAGTGTTTCTGCCAGTCTTCAAAGACATGCTGCAAACCGTTTTTGAGAGATCCTTCAAAATCGCCTCCGCAGCCTTCACCACTGCTTCTGATGATGGATAATGCCTCCCACGAAGGCGTTTCTTCAAGTTAGGGAATAGAAAAAAGTCACATGGGGCTAAATCCGGACTATAGGGAGGGTGAGGGATGCACTTCACATTGATTTTTGCAAGATATTCAGCAACAACATTGGCAATATGCGGCCGCACATCCAGCCTGCTTCACGGAAATGTGGTCTTTTGCGCCTGATATGGACTTGCAATGTTTTCAGGACATCCCTGTAGTATTGTCCAGTTACTGATGTGTGTGCAGGTACAATATGCTGATAAACCATTCCATGAATATCAAAGAATGAGATGACCACAACTTTCCCAGCAGAAGCAACCACTTTTGCTTTTTGGGGGGGTTGGTGATGAAGGAGATTTCCACACTGAGCTTTGCTGTTTGCTCTCACGATCAAAATGATGTAGCCAAGTTTTATCAGCAGTGATTACGTTTGAAAGAAACTCCAGATCTTCCTCTAACATCAACTTTAGCTGCATGTTACCTCCATTGCAGCGGTAGGCGATACTGAACATATCTGAACTTGCCTGGTTTTTACAGGCGGGAACCAGGAGTACCAACAATGAAACTACTACGGTGTGTTTGTTTCACATTAAGCTAACAAAATATAATAAGATTGAATTTTAGTGCAAAAAAACTATGACCGTAAAAAATTATAATCATTCTTTATTGAACAGCCCTCGTAGATACTGTCTCATTAGAAATGCCGTTTAAAAAAACAGTTATTTGAAATGTGTTCTGGCAAGCAATTAACTAATTTTCAAAGTATAGATCATTAGATTCTATGGTATTGAGCCATCGTTCAGCGAGGTTTATTATCCCACGATGGTACTAGTCTGTTTTTTTGATGTGAAGAATTCGCTGACACCCACTTGCACTGTTTCAATGTTGTCAAAATTCCTTCCACGTAGAAATTGGGCCGCGGATCGAAGAAGATGATAATCTGAAGGTGCGAGATCTGGGCTGTATGCTGGATGTGGTAGCAGTTCGATTCCTCCCAATTCCTTAATTTGTTCCATGGTTGTTGTGTAGTATGGGATGTCGCATTGTTCTGTTCATTCCAGTTGTTGAGAATCATCCGCATCAATCGCCCGTCCGTTTGGAACAAACTCCCAGTGAATCAAACCCTCAAAATTCCACCAGACGCACATTACTTTGGGACCGATCTTATTTCTCTAACGATGACTTTGGCAGGTTAAACGGGGATCAAGCCACTGCTTCGAGACATCAGAGTATTGGTAATATACCCATTTTTTATCGTAAGTGACAATTCTCCTGACATATCTATCATCTATGGAATTACGGATAAGCTGGCAACTACGTTCAAACTGTTGAGGTGTCAGTTCATGAGGTACAATCTACAGCTTCTGTGTGATTTTCCAAGTGTCTTAATGTGATGTATGGTATCTTCTGATGTACCATGTTGTTTTGAAAGCCTACGGGTAATTTTTGGCGGACTTTCTCCAAAAACTGGTGTGTATCCTCAATACTCCATACTATAGGTCTTCCAGAACGTGGTAAGTCATTAGTGTTTTGGTATCCATTGTTGAAACGCTGGAAGCATCGTTGTGCCACACGCTCACTAACGACATCTTATCCTTCTACTTCACATATTCTTTGAACTGCGGCAGCGGGTTTATAATCTTGTTTCTAGTAGTGTTTTAGAATGACTTTAAGTTCAAACTTTGTTATCACCATTTTGTGATTGTTTATTAACAACTGAAGACTGATACATACTCGCAGTGTACGCAGCACTAGCCATAGCATTGCCAAACCAAAGAGACCCGATAAATTTTCCAAAACACCAAAATCAAAAACCGATTTTACTTATGAGAGAACTTAATAAATGTATCAGCGAACTTAATTGGTGTTGTTTATTCGAACATCCGCCCACGCATGCTCTGAAATATCGGATAGTTCACCACCGTAGCAGTCAGCAGCAGATGTTTATCAAAGATGTTTGGCAAAGCGTGAAAGCGTATCGAAAAATATGTGAAACAACAGAGATATTTACACGAGCCCATCTCAAATACACGGTGTATGTACACTCTATATAGATACAATCACAGTAACATGTCATACATTGGCAGGCGCCAGTAATCATGTATAACGTGATTGAATATTGTGACAAAGAGAAAGAAGAAGGAATCAAAATCCCTTTGTGTCAAGTGGTTGCAATGGTATTTGTGTATATAATAAATTGGCCTTGACCGCTTGACTCGGGTTCGATCCCAGGCGATAGCAAAGTGAGATTTGTGATAGACAACACGACACGATGGTTTTCTCCGGTTCCCCCGCCATTATTATTATTATTATTATTATTATTATTATTATTATTATTATTATTATTATTATAGTTAGTTACTAACACTCCCCACATGGCAACCTTGGCCTTCGGGGTAACCTCACCCCACCAAGTGATGACCGGACCCATTTCTCAGGTGGAGGCACCCAGAGGGCGGTGTCCATTACCTCCGATGATAGGGTGATAGTGAAGATGGCGGTGAGGTGAGAGGACCTACAGTTTTTACCGTGGACTCCGAACCACGTTGGGCATAGGGGATACTTCACGTGTGCTAGACAGAGGTGAAGGCGTGGATAGGGCCGACTTAAAATCGCCAACCCCAGAGCCGGGAATCGAACTCGGGACCCTTAGAACGGGAGCCGCGAACGAAACCACCGCGCTACCCCGGCGCCCTTATTATTATTATTATTATTATTATTATTATTATTATTATTATTATTATTATTATTATTATTATTATTATTATTATTATTATTATGTAATTTACGTCCTCCAACGTTAAGTCATATCGGACGGTGAATGAATTGGGCGAAATGATGTCAAATGAGTCCAGGGTCCATGTAGGTTAGAGTTACCCGACATTCATCTTGAAGGATAAGGGAAAACCGTGGGGAAAAAACCTTATCCAGGTAACTCACCCTGACCGAGATTCGAACTGAGGACCTCTTGAACGTGAGGCAGACATGCTACCACCACGCTACCGAGGCGGGCTCTGCCATCATTACACCAATTGTTCCATTGTCATCTTTCCCCTGATCCACGTCGCTCTCATTCTGTCATTTATTTCTCTCACTCATCCTATGCGTCGGGCTGATACTCATCCTGTGTTGTCTATCTGATCCAAAGTTTCTGTTCCTCATCCCGACGTCTAAGGGAATAAAGGATAGAAGAACAAGAATCTCCTAACACCACGATAGGGTAAAACTAGAGAAATTTAAGAAGAAAAAGAAGTATATAATATTTAATTGGTTAGCGTTCCATATGATGCACACAGCTCCAAAATGCTTTATGTTGTGTCTCTTATTGTACGCCAGGTGACTAATATTTCGCTCTGCTACTAAACAATGTAACAAGCGAATGCAGCGCTCGTCAGTAATACACTTCAACGCTCTGTCATGCAATGGATAATATAATATGCGACTTTGTTACGTGCAATGTTGCGCGTAATGTAAACACGAGGTTACGTTGGAATTTAAATTCAGGTTTTACTTCCTTTGATACTTGAAAATATCTCAAAAAATTTAGTATGTACGTGATTTAAGACTCGGATGTACCACTATGATGCTGGGTACCGATCCGTGCATAATAGTAACTAATAACTAACGACATTTTTCTATACGAGGGATAGTTTGGGATAGGACAATTTTTTTTCTTCAAAATCTTCATGTGTTACTGTTATAATCATGCGAAGTCGAATGAATGATGAACAAGTTTTCTGTTTAGTTTTCTGTTTGTGGCAGACGAAATGTTAAAAAAGAAGTAATACGTAACAGGTTGTTCAACTCAATGACGCGGCGATCGATACGCCACAGCGGCACTTCTGTGAAGCGTGTGCGTACCTCGGTAGCTCAGCCGCTGTTCTGCCTGCTACGTCCACAGTATATTGACTGTTTCATCACGAAAACAAGATGTTATATCGGGAAGGAAGTCTTCTAATTGTCCGGAATTATTTCAAGGAAAAAGCGCGATAGGACAGGAAACCTTGCAGATTAGACGGTTCTATCTTAGTACCAGGAAAACTGCAGTTTCCTACAGCTTTGGCACTTCCACTCCAGCTACTACCGGACTAGAAACGAGAAAATCGGTTACATTCACTGTACTTTCTCTATCATTTTTTTCTTTGCAATTTACGTCCTCCAACGCTAAATCATATCCGGCGATGAATGAAATGGGTGAAATGATGCTCGAATGAGTCCAGGGTCCATGGAGCTTAGAGTTACCTGACATTCGTCTATCAGGATATGGGAAAACCTGTTCCAGGTAACTAACCTTGACTGAGATTCGAATTCGGGACCTCTTGAACATGAGCAGACAAGTTACCATCTACGCTACCGAGGCGGGCGCGTAAAAATGCGATGTGCTGCATTCGCACTACTCTTGTACCAAGTATTCTAATAAAAGCATATTTCTCTATCTACTTAAGGGGAGCTTGCTTTCCCGTTCCCGCTAATGTTAAATTTATCATATTTAGGTACAATTATTTTAGAAACTATATAAAATAGGAATTTGAAAATTTGAGGAATCTTTTTTTTTTTTTTTCCAGATATATGTGCATGCAACAGGTTAAAAAAGATTTTCCTATGTATTTGCTGAAATAAATTTTTTTCTCGTAGTTTAAATTTGTTTCATTAAATTTACTTACAAAAATATGTTAATATTATTCTCTTACTCGCCAATTTTTGAGCCTGTTATGTAGAGGATGGTAATGTTTATGTTGTGTAAAAATTTCACCCTTCTAGGTTTAATAGTTCCTGAGAAAAGTACATCAGTGTCACTAAAAATTTAATGTCTGTAGATGGCCTGTCTGTTCGTCCTTCATTTTCTATTGCTGCTTCTGTTGCAGCTGTGTTCATCGATTCCTCTGCCACCTTTTCTGTAGATGCAGTAAGTTTCTCACTTATTGGTTGAAATCTAATCGGTGGCTTTGGAAAGTTTAGTATAGAACACAATGTACTCCCTACCTGGTACCACTTACCTATAGATCTTACTCCATAAACTAAGAAAAAGCTGCGTAACTAGTACCTGCAATGTGACAGTGAATGACAGATAATACGGCCTTAGTATCTCGGATTCGAAAAAACCAAAAATCCAAAAAATTTTCAAAACTCAAGTACAGCCTCCCCTTAACCGAGATAATTTGTAAAACTTATCTTGTATATTTCTTCGTAGCTGCAAGGAAAATAGATCAGAGGAAGACAGCTTCGAGAGTTGTGAGGTATTTCAGCCGAGAGCGAGGCCTGCAGTGCGTGTGACATCACGCAAGAGCCATGTAGTTCCAAGTTGCCTATATAAATGGCGCTGTGAGTACAGAATCTGAGTGTTCAGTCAGGTGTAGCACACTCGATGACAACGTAGCGGCCAAATTTACAATGTGACGATTTATTGAAGGACAAATATACACACAAGAAAGACTTGGCTGATTTTTACAAGAATGTCCCCCAAACCAGATTTCCGAGGTTGTATTCACTTGCACGGACATTGTGTATGTTTGGCTCGACATATGTGTGAGAACAATTCTTTTTTCTGTTATGAAATTAGCTAAGTCCAAACCCCGAAGTGTCTTGTCGGATCACAATCTAACATGCAGCCTTCGATTACAAATTTCCCAGACATTACGTCCTGACATTGATAAACTAGTTAAAGAAAAACAAAAAGGAAAGTGTCGGGAATCGTCCACGTAATTTTGTTCTGAATTGGTTTCCTATAATTTGCAGAGAAAATTACTTTGTTTTATTTTATTTACTTTATAACATGCCTGACCTTCAGATAAACTGCGAGTTGAAGTTTTATGTATTTTCTCATAGAACAGAGCCAAAATGTAATTGTTTATAAACTGTGACCAATTGTGTAATTAAAGCAGCCAGCATTAATATTACAACACCCAAGATGTAAGTTGTACATATTATTAATACCCGATACGTTTCCTGTCTTTCCTACGCTGTCGGAATCCCAACACATCAAACTGTTTTCTTCTTCTTGGGCAGCAGAAATCAGCGCGGTGACGTCACACGCTAACCTGCCTTTTGTTCGGAGGCATATTTGGCGGTTAGAGCTGACCGTGCTGACGTCACACCCCCACTTCCCCTGGTAGATAAGTGATAAATCTGTTCTGAGCCGGTCACTTTCATATTTCGTTCCGTTTGCATGGCGACGACATAAAAGCAATAGCGATTTCCTATTTGAGAAAAATATATTTGAAATTTAAGACCAATTAGGAAGAATATCTCAAAATGCTTAACTCCATAAAAAATGTACTAAACATAATTTGTGTGTTGTAATGAAATCTACTCTCTAGTGAGATTTTGTCTGTGTGTTACCAACTATTCAAAGTAATTCAGAATGAAGAAGACTTCAATAGTTATTCTCAAAAAACTTCAAAATACACTTTTCATTTATCATGCAAATTTCCTACACTAACAGTATTTTAATTAAGATCCTTAGAAATCATTTTCAAAATTTTTTCCAGGTAAAGAGTAGTTTGAGATGGGTGATTTCTTGAAGATCATTGGGCGCAAACTTTTTTTTTAGTTTACATCCTACAACGTTAAGTCATATCGGACGATGAATAAAATATGAAGTGATGTTCAAATGAGTACAGGGTACACAGAGCTTAGAGCTACAAGACATTCAATCTTTCAGGATAAGGGAAAACCCAGGAAGAAACCTGATCCAGGTAACTCACCCTGACCGAGATTCGAACTCGGGACCTCTTGAACATGAGACAGACACGCTACCACCACGTTACCGAGGCGGGCTGAGCACAAACTTGGAGGACGAATTGCAATAATAAATTTGGTAGTTAACCCCCATTGGGGGGGGTATGGGTGTATTTATGCTATTCTCATTCTGTGTCTTTCACATACACACGCACGGACCTTTTTCTGAAAATGTTTTTTTGGGAATCACGGGACCTTTAAACGGGTATTTCCAGTGGTATTTCGGTATTGAATTTAGGGTGGAATGTAATAACCTTTCTACGTGGTAGAGTGATAATAAAAATTATTAAAGTTGGTTTAAACAAGCCAAAACTTGGCATTTGTAATTCAAATAGACAGGTAGACCTTAAAACTGAAAAATAGTAAAAATAAAAACTGGTTCTATAACTTGCAAATACCTGAAAACAGGATTACATCTACGTATGCAACTTTTGACCCCGTAAGAAAGGTTTTAACAAAGAACTCCCGCGTGGTGACGTGGAGTGCGCGGGCCGGGTTCAACTCTCTGCCAGGACATCCAAATTCCTGTCGGGGTGCTTGTGCCTGCCGAGGTCAGACTCAAGGCCTCAGCGACACGTGTCCAAAGTTACCGAGGACCTTGGCTGCCACAATAACGTAACACAAACGTCAGGGTCCTCTTGTGGCAAAGGACCTTGGCTGGATACCACTTCTGAATGACAAACATGTGTGTGGGTGGGTGCAGATTTAGGAATGTAGTTGGTTTAGTTCAGACAACCTAGTGTTGACTCAACGTACCGAATATCTCGGAAATAGCTAATGCCTTAAATGTTGTTTGAAGTAAATCGTGTTCCAGATTGATCTACACTTTTTTAAATTAGGCCTTTTACCCTAAGTATTACAGTTAGCCATTTTTATAAACTTATATAAAATTTCTTCCGAATGAAGAAGTATTCACAAACATTTAAAATGCAATTATTTTATAACCTATATACAGGGCTTTTCAAAACGACACCGAACATATAGAAGTAGTTGCTCAGTTTCTGTGTGACACATATAGATAGTTTTTACCATCAATACAGCCGCATAAAAATGCTCCAGAATGAGTGTGGATTAGGCAGTGACAGGAACGACGTGTGCCTCACGATGTCGGAGTTCACAGGTATAGGTCACACGCCGTGTCGCGCGCTGTAGCTGTTTGTAAACATACCGACATACTCCGCAGTACCTTGCTACTATTAAGAATTTCTTTGGCTTATGAAACTGCAATAAAAAAGTTATTGCTTAATTATTGCTTATGAGTGTTTAACGTGTTCCAAAATTCCGTTATAGCAGTCCATGATGACAAATAAGCTGGCGGACATATGCAACTTATACCTTTTAGAGGGAAGTTAATGTTAGTGAGGTTGACGATGGAAGGTTTTCCCTTATACTGAAAGATGAATGTCTGGTAACTCTAAACTCCCTGTCTCCTGCACTCATTGAAACATCATTTCATTCATCATCCGATATGACTTAACGTTGGAGGTTTTCCCTTATCCTGAAAGATGAATGTCTGGTAACACTAAGCTCTATGTACCCTGTACTCATTTGAGCATCATTTCATTCATCGTCCGATATTACAACGTTGGAGGTTTTCCCTTATCCTGAAAGATGAATGTCTGGTAACACTAAGCTCTATGTACCCTGTGCTCATTTGAGCATCATTTCATTCATCGTCCGATATGACTTAACGTTGGAGGTTTTCCCTTATCCTGGAAGATGAATGTCCTCGAACTCTAAGCTCTATGCACCCTGTACTCATTTGAGCATCATTTCATTCATCGTCCGATATGACTTAACGTTGGAGGTTTTCTCTTATCCTAAAGGATGAATACCCTCTAACTCTAAGCTCTATGTACCCTGTACTCATCTGAACATCATTTCATTCATCGTCCGATATGACTTAACGTTGGAGGTTTCCCTTATCCTGAAAGATGAATGTCTGGTAACTCTAAGCTCTATGTACCCTGTACTCATTTGAACATCATTTCATTCATCGTCCGATATGACTTAACGTTGGAGGTTTCCCTTATCCTGAAAGATGAATGTCTGGTAACTCTAAGCTCTATGTACCCTGTACTCATTTGAACATCATTTCATTCATCTTCCGATATGACTTAACGTTGGAGGTTTCCCTTATCCTGAAAGATGAATGTCTGGTAACTCTAAGCTCTATGTACCCTGTACTCATTTGAACATCATTTCATTCATCGTCCGATATGACTTAACGTTGGAGGTTTCCCTTATCCTGAAAGATGAATGTCTGGTAACTCTAAGCTCTATGTACCCTGTACTCATTTGAACATCATTTCATTCATCGTCCGATATGACTTAACGTTGGAGGTTTCCCTTATCCTGAGAGATGAATGTCTGGTAACTCTAAGCTCTATGTACTCTGTACTTATTTGAACATCATTTCATTCATCGTCCGATATGACTTAACGTTGGAGGTTTCCCTTATCCTGAAAGATGAATGTCTGGTAACTCTAAGCTCTATGTACCCTGTACTCATTTGAACATCATTTCATTCATCATCCGATATGACTTAACGTTGTAGGTTTTCTCTTATCCTGAAAGATGAATGCCTGGTAACTCTAAGCTCTATGTACCCTGTACTCATTTGAACATCATTTCATTCATCGTCCGATGACTTAACGTTGGAGGTTTTACCCTTATTCTGAAAGATGAATGCCCTCTAACTCTAAGCTCTATGTAACCTGTACTTATTTGAACATCATTTCATTCATCGACCGATATGACTTAACGTTGGAGGTTTTCCCTTATTCTGAAAGATGAATGCCTGGTAACTCTAAGCTCTATGTACCCTGTACTCATTTGAACATCATTTCATTCATCGTCCGATGACTTAACGTTGGAGGTTTTACCCTTATTCTGAAAGATGAATGCCCTCTAACTCTAAGCTCTATGTAACCTGTACTTATTTGAACATCATTTCATTCATCGACCGATATGACTTAACGTTGGAGGTTTTCCCTTATTCTGAAAGATGAATGCCTGGTAACTCTAAGCTCTATGTACCCTGTACTCATTTGAACATCATTTCATTCATCGTCCGATATGACTTAACGTTGGAGGTTTTCCCTTATTCTGAAAGATGAATGCCTGGTAACTCTAAGCTCTATGTACCCTGTACTCATTTGAACATCATTTCATTCATCGTCCGATATGACTTAACGTTGGAGGTTTTCCCTTATTCTGAAAGATGAATGCCTGGTAACTCTAAGCTCTATGTACCCTGTACTCATTTGAACATCATTTCATTCATCGTCCGATATGACTTAACGTTGGAGGTTTTCCCTTATTCTGAAAGATGAATGTCTGCTAACTCTAAGCTCTATGTACCCTGTACTCATTTGAACATCATTTCATTCATCGTCCGATGACTTAACGTTGGAGGTTTTCCCTTATTCTGAAAGATGAATGTCTGCTAACTCTAAGCTCTATGTAACCTGTACTCATTTGAACATCATTTCATTCATCGTCCGATATGACTTAACGTTGGAGGTTTTACCCTTATTCTGAAAGATGAATGCCCTCTAACTCTAAGCTCTATGTAACCTGTACTTATTTGAACATCATTTCATTCATCGTCCGATATGACTTAACGTTGGAGGTTTTACCCTTATTCTGAAAGATGAATGTCTGGTAACTCTAAGCTCTATGTACCCTGTACTTATTTGAACATCATTTCATTCATCGTCCGATATGATTTAACGTTGGAGGTTTTCTCTTATCCTGAAAGATGAATGTCTGGTAACTCTAAGCTCTATGTACCCTGTACTTATTTGAACATAATTTCATTCATTGTCAGATATGACTTAACTTTGAGAGCACGTAAATTAAAATAAAGAAAAAAACACCAATGCCAAGGTTTATAATGATACCTGGTTAACGCATCTGATCCTCAAATTGTAGCTTTGGAGGTACGTCGTCGCTATTTATAGAGAATGGCATTGGGAAGAAATTATATCTGTTCAGTTAACGTCAATATAACCTACAGGTTCGCAACAACCTTATACAGGAAACTACTAAGAAAACATAAGAAAATCAAAACTACAAGATAGACGAAATTTGACTTAGTTTTATTGTATCACTCCATGATCGGTTTAGATAAGAACTTTTGAGCTCGTCTTTTCTTTATTTTGTGAAAACACAAGTGATTATTCTTAGTTAGGAATATTCGAGCTAGTACAATCAATTATCATCTTTGACAACGATATACAAAGTTCTGGGAGATTTTGTTGGCTTGGCATAAAATTATATAACTAATTGTGTGAAATGAAGTTGAATTCTACGCGAGACAGTATTTTTTGTCTTGTGGCAAGTTTGTTCGAAACCAGTGCACCCGTGCAGAAGCATTAAAAAAAAAAAAAAAAAAAAAAAAAAAAAAAAGACCCTATTTTTATATACTAAGATGACAATACACTAGTCTGTGAATTCTGTCATGCGTGCAGAGCTAGAGGACAACAAACCATGGTCCTACCTTTCTTTTGTGTTCAGGTCCTTTTTAGAACCAAGTCCTCTACTTCCCTTCTTTTAAACTCACTGCCGTGTTTTCATTTTACAATAAACCAAATAAAAATAACTTGAGTATTCTTTGCAATATTACAATCTGTGATTACCTACGAGCACAGTTTAATTCCTATAAAATATTCAAATCAACGCAGCATAATTATTACTGAATGTGTGTTCGGCTTCAGATGTTATTGTTAACTACAGTATACAACAGGAGAGAAAGTCTCCGGGCCCTCAGACGCAGGAGGGTTGCAGAAAGTTCCCACGTCCTCCCTGGATAGATTTGTGACACCCATGTCAGTTTAGTTAAAGACCATTCAAAAACATTCTGACGGCTTCTACTTTTGCGAATAAATTTTGTCGGTTTTAGTGTACAGAGTGAATAGGTCGTATGTTTTTTTAACGGCTATTTTTTGTGTAGCATATGTTCTCTGTCACACACATTCGCTGTCCTTGTCCCACCGTGTACGGGGCGCATTCTTTTCAGAGACTTACTCTGCGTTGGATGGATATTAAGTAGATGAGAGCAGGGTATTATGGAATATAATTTATATTTCTAAAAATAACTTAACTGCTTTTTACATTAAAGTCGCCAAATTACCATAAGTACGTATGTACGTACATCTATAGTGCGACTCATATAAACCTGAATCATTTCAATAAGCAATAACTTTTGAACCAATTATAGGACACACATGTAACTTTGGGAGAATATAATACACAACTTAGAGATTACATTACACTATTTACATCTCAGAGAAAATGCATCTATGAATCGTTGGTCCCATTTTCTTTGATAAGACTGTAGACATTGAAGTTTATATGGGTATCTTCAAGACATTTGTGGAGCAGCTGGATGATATCGAATTGAGGGAAGGTTATTTCCAGCAAGATGGAGCAACGTGCCATACATCTAATGACACCATGGAACTTGAAACCAGTTTTCTTTCTCAAAAGGTCTGTCGCCCCCCAGATCCCTAACCTAACCTCACTGGATTTTTTTCTTGTGGGGGTATCTAAAAATAGAGTGTACAAGAATAGGCCACGGACAATTGGTGTTCTCAAGGAACCCATTCGAACCGAAATAAGTAATATTGGCGAGGATACTCTCCGTAAAACTTGAGAGAATATGGTGAGACGAGTGTCTCATAACTCTGAGCTCTGTGTACCCTGTACTCATTTGAACATCATTTCATTCATCGTCCGATATGACTTAACGTTGGAGGTTTTCCCTTATCCTGAAAGATGAATGTCTGGTAACTGAGCTCTATGTACCCTGTACTCATTTGAACATCATTTCATTCATCGTCCGATATGACTTAACGTTGGAGGTTTTCCCTTATCCTAAAAGATGAATGTCTGGTAACTGAGCTCTATGTACCCTGTACTCATCTGAACATCATTTCATTCATCGTCCGATATGTCAACATTGGAGGTTTTCCCTTATCCTGAAAGATGAATGTCTGGTAACTGAGCTCTATGTACCCTGTACTCATTTGAACATCATTTCATTCATCGTCCGATATGACAACGTTGGAGGTTTTCCCTTATCCTGAAAGATGAATGTCTGGTAACTGAGCTCTATGTACCCTGTACTCATTTGAACATCATTTCATTCATCGTCCGATATGACAACATTGGAGGTTTTCCCTTATCCTGAAAGATGAATGTCTGGTAACTGAGCTCTATGTACCCTGTACTCATTTGAACATCATTTCATTCATCGTCCGATATGTCAACATTGGAGGTTTTCCCTTATCCTGAAAGATGAATGTCTGGTAACTCTAAGCTCTATGTACCCTGTACTCATTTGAACATCATTTCATTCATCGTCCGATATGTCAACATTGGAGGTTTTCCCTTATCCTGAAAGATGAATGTCTGGTAACTCTAAGCTCTATGTACCCTGTACTCATTTGAACATCATTTCATTCATCGTCCGATATGACAACGTTGGAGGTTTTCCCTTATCCTGAAAGATGAATGTCTGATAACTCTAAGCTCTATGTACTCTGTATTCACTTGAACATTTCATTCATCGTTCGATATGACTTAACGTTGGAGAACGTAAAGTTAAATAAAAAAGGTTCTACAATGGGTTTGCATAGTATTTTTACTCGTATTTTGAACATAATATTGTGTTCTGAAGGTTTTAATTAACTCTTTTTAATATATTTTTATATTTTATGTAATACAAAGAAACGCGAGGCTATTGGGCAAGTAGAACTTATCAGCTGCTTAAAATCCTATCGCAAACTTCTCCATTCAAGTCTCTGTTTCTCTCTTTCTCCCCTCCCATGTGATCGTTCTAGATTATAGACGAGTTGTCAATGCATGTATATGAAGGTCGTGCCCCTTGAAACGCACCTGGTTGAGGGAGGAAGATGTACACGTGGCAGAGATTTGTACTTCCTTGCAGCTGACAAGATTTCTTTCTTACAGAGCTGGCCATTGTCATCAGGTCCCCCTTGGTTCAGTTTGACGGTTACGAAACGCGCCACTCAGCTGTTTGTGCTTGAATGTACACGTGACGACCAAACAGTCCATCGACCAATTTGAATCGTTATGCAAAAGCTATTTCATAAAACGTGCAACGTGACTGCTGTACATTTGGATGGTTTGTGTAGAAAGAATGCATGGGTCGATACTCGATACGAATTTTCCACGATATCCGATACCGTCATTTCTACTTCTAGAATCAATACCAAATAGAATGTTGGGAGATGTAATGCCAATAAAATTAAATAGGTACACATATTTAATGAGACAAAACTTACAACCATCCGGTTTCTTATTCTTAAAGTATACATTAAACATTTAAAAGCAAAATGCATTTTTGGAACAGTACTGTTTTATAGTTTTTTTTATTTTATTTTTTATTTTTTTATTTTTAATACTAGCATTTTCACTCTTTCGTGTTCAAGTCTACTTCTTATAACACATCTACTTTTTCTGTCACATATGAGTCCTGCTGTGCTAAATAGTCTTTCAGAGAAAACTGTTGCAGGTGGAATACACAAATACTTAGCGGCAAACTCTTTTTTTTTTTAATTTGTTTTCCAGTATTCCAATGCACTAGAAAGAGGAAGGGACACACATTCGGTGAGATATGCACGGATTTCTTCTTGGAACTGTTATCTGGCAGTAAATCTAACACGATTATTTTCTTGCATAATGCTGTAACTGATATGCGATGACGACGGTATGCGGCACGTTGACTACCTGGAAGCCCCGAGTTGCGGCTATCATTTGGTGCTGATATGATGCCAATGTTACGATTAGAGAGCGGATTTATAGGCAATAAAATGTGTGAAATAGGCAGGCAAAAAGGCACTAAAATGGACAAAATAGGCACTTAAATATTTGCTAAGTAAACACTTAGAATTACACAATTTTAGTAAAATGGCTCTTAAAATTCACTATAAATGCACTATAACAAAATGACAATCATCGCAACATATGCTGCAACAAATTCGCTAAACAAATACTATTTTGTGGTTCCCTAGACGAAATGGTTCTACATTTATTCCAGATTTCATAAATGGTTCCACAGCAAGTTAAAATAACAGATATTGTCGTATAATTAAAATAAATATAAATCCAATTCTCTAAGTAAGAACTATAATGTGCAGAAAGGTGTTAGGTAATTAACTATGACAAAAAACAAAAACATGGGTTGGGGGGGGGGGCCTTAAGTATGGAAATTGAAATATCTGAAGCCTTTATGAGATTTGTTACAAATTTATGCCATTTATTTTTGTGATCGATCAAGAATGGAGTTATACCAAGTTTCAGCTTTCTAGTTACAATAGTTTCTGAGGAATTAACAGTTTGTATCTGAATTACACGCGATTTTGAAAATGTTCCACATATTGTAATTTTGAAAATTAATTCTTGGGGTATAAGTTTCTGCACCCATTTTAACCTATTAATGACCGTACCTATGTGAAATATTTGTCTTCGCCATATCAACGAAGGAAAAAGTAATCATACCTATTTAACAATTTTGTAAGGCACGTCTCTAAGGCATATGCCTACCTTGCTAAACCCCCTTTTTGTATATCCAATGTGCAACAGTAAGAAATTTCTCTTTCCCGAAAACTTCACGTTAAAACCAACAAATGCAAAACTGTTGTCACAAATTACAAGTAGAAGAAACTGGCTAAAAAGACAGTTTTAGGTACTAATAAGCGGAATATGCGCAAACGAGTGAAATAGGCATTTATAGGCACTATAAAACTAAGAAATTAGGCTAATAATTGTAGGAACGTGCTTATAACTTAAAGCCTACGTTTCTGAACAAAGGATAAAATAGGCAAATAGGGCAAAATCCGTCCTCTAGTTATGATGTATCAAGTTGTGATATTATTTGTAGCTCTGGTTTGCATGACATCTTATCTCGGTCATAGTATCGGATACTCGGATTTTAGAACTTACTGTTAGGGAAATAAAGAAGTTGAAAAAAAAATTCTCTTTAAGTTAAATGCGAATTTAACTTGATTTGTATTTGAAATCAATACTATTATACAAATTTAAAATTTAAAACAATAGTTTTCCCTTTCATAAATAATTAATAACTAGCAAACTGTAAGAGATAGACAAAATATTACTACACAACAAATGTATATCTTGAATTTTCTGTGAATGTCCTCAGAAGTTCTCTTTATTCTGAATGACTTTTGTATAACTGATAAACTGTAAGAGATAGACAAAATATTACTACACAACAAATGTATATCTTGAATTTTCTGTGAATGTCCTCAGAAGTTCTCTTTATTCTGAATGACTTTTGTATAACTGATAAACTGTAAGAGATAGACAAAATATTACTACACAACAAATGTATATCTTGAATTTTCTGTGAATGTACTCAGAAGTTCTCTTTATTCTGAATGACTTTTGTATAACTGGTAAACTGTAAGAGATAGACAAAATATTACTACACAACAAATGTATATCTTGAATTTTCTGTGAATGTACTCAGAAGTTCTCTTTATTCTGAATGACTTTTGTATAACTGATAAACTGTAAGAGATAGACAAAATATTACTACACAACAAATGTATATCTTGAATTTTCTGTGAATGTCCTCAGAAGTTCTCTTTATTCTGAATGACTTTTGTATAACTGGTAAACTGTAAGAGATAGACAAAATATTACTACACAACAAATGTATATCTTGAATTTTCTGTGAATGTCCTCAGAAGTTCTCTTTATTCTGAGTGACTTTTGTATAACTGGTAAACTGTAAGAGATAGACAAAATATTACTACACAACAAATGTATATCTTGAATTTTCTGTGAATGTCCTCAGAAGTTCTCTTTATTCTGAGTGACTTTTGTATAACTGGTAAACTGTAAGAGATAGACAAAATATTACTACACAACAAATGTATATCTTGAATTTTCTGTGAATGTCCTCAGAAGTTCTCTTTATTCTGAATGACTTTTGTATAACTGGTAAACTGTAAGAGATAGACAAAATATTACTACACAACAAATGTATATCTTGAATTTTCTGTGAATGTACTCAGAAGTTCTCTTTATTCTGAATGACTTTTGTATAACTGATAAACTGTAAGAGATAGACAAAATATTACTACACAACAAATGTATATCTTGAATTTTCTGTGAATGTACTCAGAAGTTCTCTTTATTCTGAATGACTTTTGTATAACTGATAAACTGTAAGCGATAGACAAAATATTACTGCACAACAAATGTATATCTTGAATTTTCTGTGAATGTTCTCAGAAGTTCTCTTTATTCTGAATGACTTTTGTATAACTGATAAACTGTAAGAGATATACAAAATATTACTACATAACAAATGTATATCTTGAATTTTCTGTGAATGTACTCAGAAGTTCTCTTTATTCTGAATGACTTTTGTATAACTGATAAACTGTAAGAGATAGACAAAATATTACTACACAACAAATGTATATCTTGAATTTTCTGTGAATGTCCTCAGAAGTTCTCTTTATTCTGAATGACTTTTGTATAACTGGTAAACTGTAAGAGATAGACAAAATATTACTACACAACAAATGTATATCTTGAATTTTCTGTGAATGTCCTCAGAAGTTCTCTTTATTCTGAGTGACTTTTGTATAACTGGTAAACTGTAAGAGATAGACAAAATATTACTACACAACAAATGTATATCTTGAATTTTCTGTGAATGTCCTCAGAAGTTCTCTTTATTCTGAGTGACTTTTGTATAACTGGTAAACTGTAAGAGATAGACAAAATATTACTACACAACAAATGTATATCTTGAATTTTCTGTGAATGTCCTCAGAAGTTCTCTTTATTCTGAATGACTTTTGTATAACTGGTAAACTGTAAGAGATAGACAAAATATTACTACACAACAAATGTATATCTTGAATTTTCTGTGAATGTACTCAGAAGTTCTCTTTATTCTGAATGACTTTTGTATAACTGATAAACTGTAAGAGATAGACAAAATATTACTACACAACAAATGTATATCTTGAATTTTCTGTGAATGTACTCAGAAGTTCTCTTTATTCTGAATGACTTTTGTATAACTGATAAACTGTAAGCGATAGACAAAATATTACTGCACAACAAATGTATATCTTGAATTTTCTGTGAATGTTCTCAGAAGTTCTCTTTATTCTGAATGACTTTTGTATAACTGATAAACTGTAAGAGATATACAAAATATTACTACATAACAAATGTATATCTTGAATTTTCTGTGAATGTACTCAGAAGTTCTCTTTATTCTGAATGACTTTTGTATAACTGATAAACTGTAAGAGATAGACAAAATATTACTACACAACAAATGTATATCTTGAATTTTCTGTGAATGTACTCAGAAGTTCTCTTTATTCTGAATGACTTTTGTATAACTGGTAAACTGTAAGAGACAGGCATAATACTGTTACAAAAATATATGGATCTGGCTAAAACACGCAATATATGTGAATTATTTTTTTTCAATCTCTTGGCCATACAAAGAGAACGGAATGTCAATGCCATCACATACCAAACCTGTCTTAAAAGATTCCATCATCATTTAGGCATTTCACATCCTGCTATTTGCATTATACCTATAAGGAAATAGGTTATCAAGTGTAACAGGTAAACAAATGTTTACCTAGATTAACATAAAGTAAATGGAGTTATAAAGGTTCGGCGTATTGATTCTGGGTGGTGGAAGTTCGTTTAGCGACTTCTCACGGAGTTTCGGAACTGGGTGGTGTATGATTTCAATCTGGAAACGTTAGGAATCCTGCCCACTCCTGTGCACGGTCGTTCTCGCATCTCTGCTTCAGGCCTCTCTCCTAGGAAGAAGGTATACATTGAGCTAACCCGTGCTATGTACCTTTCATTGTCAACTAAAAAACAAGTCAACTAGGCGATGTAGAGAATAAAATGATCATAAATGCAGTACGTATGGTCACCATAACATACTTAAACTGTTAGGATTGCATATATGCATTAACTTAAGCTGAAACAAAATTGTCATGTTTATTGTTAGAATGCACAGGAATTAAATACGACAATAAAGGACAAAGGAAAGAATTTGCAATAATCTTCAAAGAATGACCTGCAAGTTGTGAGAAGTGTGGCTGTTGCTTCAAATTCAGCATTACATTAAGTTTCTGAGATCGAAATGAAAATGCATGAAATTATTCGATAGATTTTGTGACCCGTGGTACATTCTTCTATTTCCCCCCTTCAGTACCGTGTGTTGCGGGTGGTCGGACTGTACGGCGCTGTGTTACCAACCATAGCCTTCGGAAGAGTATAAGACGAAGATAGAAAAAGTGGGATAATGTAATGACTTTTTAAACTTTAGTTTTAAACATTAAGTTAATGTCTAAATTAATACTTTAAAAAGCTTCAATTAACACGGTCGTTTTAGGTTTTAAAGGGAAGTATGTCTTCTAAATGTTGCAGAACTGGCCAGACTTTTACCCGTGTTACCACACAAGTATGTTTTCCACGATGGGTAACATTAAAAGAGTGAGTGGGTGAGTGAGAGAGAGAGAGAGAGAGAGAGAGAGAGAGAGAGAGAGAGAGAGAGAGAGAGAGAGAGAGAAAGAACTTGAAAAATTGGCGCTTACGGTAACTTCCGTCTGTGAGACTAACATTGTCAAATTTTGCAGTTTAGGTGGACCTTAATGAATATAGAAGATAAATAACTTTATGAAAATATTAGTATCGATGTTTTTATTCAGTTAAAAATATTTTGCTATAAAATATGCAAAAAAAATCAAATATTGGTCTTTCACTTGAAATAGTTTCTGAAGTTGATTATACTAGGGCTGTTCAATAAAGAATGATAATAATTTTTTACATTCATAATTTTTCGCACTAAAATTCGATCTTATTATATTCTGTTACCTTAATGTGAAACAAACACGTCATAGTAGTTCCATTGTTGGTAGTTCTGGTTCCCGCCCGTGAGAAGCAGGCAAGTTCAGACATGTTCAGTATCGCCTACCGCTGCAATGGAGGTAACACGCGAGGAACAATATGCGACTTTGAAATTCTGCTTTCATCTCAACAAATCTTCAGTTGAGGCCTATACAATGTTACAGGAGGCCTATGGAGAGTCTGTTCTTCCCTACAGCACAGCTCGAAGGTGGTTTGAAATGTTTAAAGCGGGGAGACAATCAATTTTACAGGAAGGTGAGCCCAGTGCTCCAGTTACTGCTCTTACGAAAGAAAACATCAACACTGCTGCTGCCATTGTGAGAGAGGATCGACGAATTACCTTAAGATCACTTTCTGAAATACTGAACATTTCACTGCGTGCCACCCACACGTTGGTGACAGAAACATTACACATGAGACATGTTTGTGCGCGATGGGTTCCAAAACTGTTGATTCCCGAACAAAAGGACATTCGCATGCAGATCTACATGCAGTTAAAGTTGATGTTAGAGGAAGATTCGGAGTTTCTTTCAAACGTAATCACTGCTGATGAAACTTGGCTACATCATTTTGATCCTGAGAGCTAACAGCAAAGCTCAGTGTGGAAATCTCCTTCATCATCAACCCCCAAAAAGCAAAAGCGGTTGCTTCTGCTGGGAAAGTTATGGTCATCTCAATCTTTGATATTCATGGAATGGTTTATCAGCATATTGTACCTGCACACACATCAGTAACTGGACAATACTACAGGGATGTCCTGAAATCATTGCAGGTCCATACCAGGCGGAAAAGACCACATTGCCGTGAAGCAGGCTGGATGCTGCACCACGATAATGCGTGGCCGCATATTGCCAATGTTCCTGAATATCTTGCAAACATCAACGTGACGTACATCTCTCACCCTCCCTATAGTCCGGATTTAGCTCCATGTGACTTTTTCTATTCCCTAACTTTAAGAAACGCCTTCTTGGGGGACATTATCCATCATCAGAAGCAATGGTGAAGGCTGCGGAGGCGATTTTGAAGGATCTCTCAAAAATGGTTTCCAGCATGTCTTTGAAGACTGACAGAAACGTTGGGACAAGTGCATCGCATTCAGGGTAGACTATTTTGAGAAGGACCATCAAAATTATGAAGATGAGAAAAGGTACGTTGTCAAAAAAAAATTTGTGATCATTGTTTATTGAACAGCCCTCGTACATACGTAAAAGTCCCAAAATTGTTTCAAATAAAATAGCCACTAAAGCTGACATTTGCTGTGAGAGATATCTTGACTTCTGTGCAAATAAGGTAAACCATTACAAACTTTCTACACACATTTTACACATTTCCATGGAAAACTGTGAGCAATTGGGTTGATCATACTTCACGCAGTGTGTGCCGTCATTCTTTTGTGCGTGATGGGACGGTAACAACGTTTTTTTGTATTTTCTAGCTTGTCGTTTTTTACTCTTTTTGCTGGAGAATCATCTCCAGAATGTCCGAAATGATTTTCATGAAATCATACGATAAATTTGGAATTTGGAGCCTTCTCTGTATATGCCCTATGATTATATTTATTTCTATATTCTTTATGAACTCAAATCTTTACATATTATATTTGTGGAGATATATAACATAGGCATTAGTGCAGCTCAATGATATTATAAAGTACCTTGTTCTTCGGATAGCTTTGTAGTCGCTATACGTCATGTCTGAAGTATTTGCTCCAGATTTTATGGCATTATATGAAACAGTTCATCCCTTTTTTGTGTAATTTACGTCCTCCAACCCTAAGTCATATCGGACGATGAATGAAATTGGTGAAATGATGGAAACGTAGAGTCAGACTGAAAAATTCAATGCCATAGCCGGGATTTGAACCACGGATCTTCTGGTTTCCGTCCAGCCGCACTACCATTGTGCTACTATGGCCATCATTTTACATGATGCTTAAATGAGTCCGGGGTCCATGGAGTTAGAGTTACATGATATTCGTCTTTCAGGAAAAGGGAAAACCCCGGAAAAACCTTATCCAGGTGACTCACCCTGACCAAGATTTGAACTCAGGACCTCTTGAACGTGAGGCAGATATGGTACCATCCACGCTACCGAGGCGGGCAGTTCATCTTACCATGATAAATTCTGTCAATTTCGGTGTCATCACTTTCCCTATTCTGAATAGAATCAACACCTCCCTCTCTATTTTCGGGTATACTGAAAATCTGTTTCCGAATATCTAATGGTCTGAATCTAGTACGTGAACTGCTTCAGGAACATAAGAATTCTCTGAATGAGAGTCATCATTGCTGTCATTGAGCTGCTCTAAAGTCAACTGAAGCATTTTTCTGCTTTTTTGTTTTGTGACACGTGAGGTATCACTCCACTAGTAGCCATCTATAAATAATCACATATTTGAAAAGTAAGAAGTATAACACAAGAAAACTGATTAGTAAAGTAATATCCGTCTACCAGATGGACACAGGAGCCCTACATTTACAGTAATATCCGTTAGTGAGACGATGTGGGTGACACGTGCGAGCGACTTTTTTTTTTTTTTTTTTTTTTTTTTTTTTTTTTTTTTTTTTTGCTTTTTAATTTTACATCCTCCAACGTTAAGTCATATCGATGAATGAAATGGGTGAAATGCTCAAATGAGTCCAGGGTCCAAGGAGCTTAGAGCTACCTGACATTCGTCTTACGGGATAAGGGAAACCCTGGAAAAAACCTTGTCCAGGTAACTCACCCTGACCGAGATTCGAACTCGGGACCTCTTGAACGTGAGGCAGACACGCTACTATCTGCACTACCGAGGCGGGCAGGCGCGCGATTAAAACAATACTTTCGTGGAAGTAATTTGTAATTTATTTCTCATCTTTCCTTTTACATCTTCAAATGGAAATACAAAATTAAGATTACAATTATAAAATCCATACTGGAAATCCTACCATGTTGCCCACCATTGAATAATAATTCGGTCCCTATACAGCCTAGGTTTTTGTGTATTGGAAGTCTTCTACTGCTTTTTACACTTTTGCCATTTCACTTATCCTACTCTACATGTTTCACTTAGCCATCTCTCTTTAACTTTCCCTAAATGATTCCCTATATTTCTCTTGTTCTTTTCCCCTTTTACTGACAAAATTTTTCTAATTACCACTTCACCTCCACTTCACCTGCTCTCTCCAGATCTTTGTTTGACTACAATATAATATACAAAGGAAATCTGCATTCTCTTCTCCACACAATGGACATTTATCTAGCTCCCTATCTTGACCTATATCTTTCAAGTTTCTCACTCCTGTTCTCGCCCAAGCAAAATCTTCGCGCCCTAACTTACTACATATATCTATATATCCTACCCTCCCCCAGATTGTTTTTATTTCTCTATATAATCTGAGTGAGCTTTTGTCACTTGTATTGGCAAAAATGTCTTGTCTGTCAATATCCTCTAATCTTAGCTTAACTTCTTTCCAGAAGCCTCTATACCCATACTCTTCTCGCGCAAGTAAAACAATGTTGTTCACGCAATACAAAGTTCAACTCACAAATAAAGCAGAGCTGGAATATCAGATCAAATTAGCAATGTACGTGTGTCAGCTATACGTTGAGAAATTTTATACCCACCTCAGATGTTACCAACTAAGGATAAAACTCTCAGTGACCTCTAACAGGAAATGATTTTCAAAACAAAGCCAACTTCTGTAATTAATATCCAGTAATTGATAGCATTTCCTAAATTTTAAAAAAGTGCTGTAGAATCTTCCGATAATGACGAGTAAAAACATGCGTACACTCCTTCAGTGATTTGTAGTAATATTTATTTTTGATAAGTTCCTTAACAGATTTTACCACGTCATTAGATACTGTTAATCCGTGAGTTAGTTTTCTGTATACTTATATAGAAAGGAATTATATTATAATTTTTAATAATTACTGTGGTTGTATTTTTATAGTGGAATTTGGTGTCTGTAGTGAGAAACTTTTTTCACACCTACGCTGTTATAGGATGCAGTGTGAACACAATTGACTGTAGGCAAAGCAAAGAAAAACAGAGGGAGGCGTTAAACTTCACTGCTAAATATAACCTGTATATATTAAATAAAGCAACAGAATTAGAATCTAAGCAACACTGCAAAAACAAAATGTAGAGAGGTAATAATTACTGAACAAGAGATTAGAAGTGACATTGTTCGGTTTTGATGGAAAGAAGCATGACGCAGTAAAATTGCGATCGTAGTTTTTCTTTGATGACGTAATGCAGCTTTCCCGCGCAGAATCTTGAGGCAGGTGGCGGTTGCAGATGTAAGAATCCGTTGCTCCTTGTTCCATTGTGTGTGTCCTTGGACTGACGTAAGACGCTGAAGTTTTCTTTGTACCGTTAATCTGTGCATGGGGGAAGTTGCGCGGGCTTTGTTACTACGTACTGCTGCATCCAGGTGGCCATCTCTCCCTTACCTTCTAGACTCGCACATTATCAATTTCTTGTAGGTACTCTCAACATTCACATGATACCCGCTCTTCTTCCACTTCAACAATTTTGTTGCAGGTCCTAAAGGTGTGTCCGAGAAGATGTTAAGACAACACGAGTTTAGCAATAGTTCAAACAAAAATTGCATTTCACCAACAAGTGTTAGCTTAACACTCGTATTAAATCTCTTGTTAAATTAACAAGCCAAATCTCTGTTGTTAAGTCCTTAACAATTGTAAATAGTCAAGATGGCGGGCGTGAACGCAGCTGTTCATGTCTATTTGCTATATTTAAGACTATCAAAATGGCATTCGTAATAGAGTACGGCCTATGAGGAGAAATTATTTTGAGGAGCTATCAGAAGAAAATTTTCTACAGAAGTACAGACTGTCGAAACAAGTTGCTATGAAGGTTACTGCGGAAGTACAAGAGAGGCTAGAACATGCATCCAAAGGAATATGCCGATCTTGACTTTGTTTCAAGTATTAATAACTTTGCGATTTTATAATTCACTAAATTATGTGGCTAATACACTGTCCACCTCCCGTCTTGCAACGTTCAAGTCACTCGTCACTTGTCCTTCTTCGCTCCTCGTTTTAAATTTACGTAATACTGCGTTAGAACATGCATCGAAAGGAATATGATGATCTCGCCATTGCTTCAAGTATTAATTACTTTGCTATTTTATAGTTCTCTAAATTATTGGATGATACATTGTCCAACTACCGTCTTGAAACGTTCAAGTCACTTGTCCTTCTTCGCCCCTCGTTTTAAATTTACGTAATACTGACGAAGTTGTTTGGTGCTTGTAGTAGTGACACATGCATTTGAATTAAATTCGTTTCTAATATTTTCCCACTTGACATCTTTCTCGTTTACATTCACCGCATCCATGCTCTTATTTTCCACGATATCCTTGCACTTCGTCACCAATTCAATTAACAATTCTTTCTTCGTCGATGAGAAATTTGTCTCAGGGCTTTTGTTTACTCCGTCATTTTTTCAGCTGTGTGCAGACGAAAATGAAAACAAAAGCGCATCGCAGTACGTTCAGAAAATAATATGACTCATCCATAGCCTTCTATCGCTGTAATATTTACAAATGTCCTGGCGTTAACACGTGTTTGTTAACATTTTCAGAAAACAGGTTGGTGAATGTTAAAAAAATTAACAGATTTGTTAGCGCTGTGACAATTGTTACGTTACATTTGTTAACGTCGATTTTAACATCTGCTGGTGAAATCGGGCATTACTGAGCTAGCATGAAAACTTTAAATTCACAACTGACTCCCACTTTTCTCGTTAAATCACAAGGATGGCTCATGTTGGTATGAGAGGACAGCTACTTTCTATGCTTCATAGTTTAACTGTCAATGGAAATAAATTGTTCTTTCAGTTTGTTTTTACCTTGTCAACCTTGTCCTTCATACGGCTTGTGTCACTCCATTAGCAATAATTATTTGCTCCACAAAAAATGTACCAATTATTTATTGACACGTCATTCCAGACCATAGATGGCAGCCTCGGTATTAGTGCTGCTTTGTCATTGGCGTGTGTGTGGTGATGAATCCATACCCTAATCAGCATTGGTACAACTGCATTGCGCCTGAACTTTTTCAAGTACTACTACGGAAAATTCTTACAGATCGACGGTTCAACACGTTCTGAACGTTCTCATGTGCAAATGCTTGTACAAAACATCCCAGATTTTCATCACGCGGAGGATTGTTTGTTTTGTCAGTTATTTTCCTGGAAATTTAGGGGACATAACGCCATGAAAATAAAATTTACAATTATACTGAACCAATGTGTGATAAAAAAAGTCATCTAACTTGTTAATCTTGTAGAAATCAGCAATTTCAATAGTGATTACCCTTATCACTGCAGGTTATAAGTGTACTTCCGCTATTGTTTGTTTTCCTTTAGATATAAGAGCGGATGGAAACTTGTGGGGGGGGGGGGCTAAGAACGATATATCAGTAATCCTTTCTTTGCCCGCCTCTAGAGCGTAGGTGGTGGCAATCTGCTTCAGTTTAGAAGGTCCCGAGTTTGAACTTCGGTCAGGGTGAGTTATTTGGATAAGTTTTCTTTTTGGGTTTCCCCTTACCCTGAAAGAGGAATGTACACGCAACAGGTGGAAGAGGGGTGAAGGTTCTCCAAAGAGGGCCAGGTATGTTCCTTAACCAGGAAAGTTGATAGCCACTGTGTGGTGTTGGTATAGGCTGCGGAATGGTTCTTCAACACTGAAATATTTAAGTGAAACCCTTGATGCGAGTCTCTTACCTGTTCGATGACAGTGATACCTCACCCTCTCAAGTATCACTGGATTGTGTATTTTAGGGAAGTCGTACGTCTCTAATTAAATACTATACTTCCGGGAGTTGTTCACTTGTTACTTGACAGAGCGTTGAGGCGAATTTGTCCTTCAGGTGACCAGCGCTGTGATCGTCTCTTATCGAGTCTTATCTGGTCGATTAGAAAAGTGGAATAGTAGTAAGTTAGGAAACACAAATAGAGCGATTGGAAGCTGCGTGTGTCTATATGATATGTTTTCTCACGCCTGCCGATGTATGACACGTTGCTGTCCAGAAGTCATGATTATATATGAACAGAGTATACATACACTGGACTCACCCTGTATGTGCGGTAAGCTGAAGTAAACATCTCTGTGTTGCGAATTTTTTCCGATACGCCTACTCGCTTTGCCATGTAGTACTTCCAGAACAGTTTTTCACTTAAAACTGAACGCTCACGTAAACAATTTTGCCTTGAATCATATTTTAATCCTTCTGCGCCTGACATATATTCCTTTGTTGAGTCATTATCACTATCATTCTCGTCTGTTTCCATCCCGTTGTCTTAAATATTACTTCTTTCATTTTTTTTTCTTCCGTTAGTGCAACTTTTTCCTAATACTCCTGTTTTATTTCACCCAACGATACCTTTTCCCATTCTATTTGTCCAATTTCCTCAAACCATTGGCGGCACATTTCTTCATTTATTCATCGTCCAATAAGACAACGTTGGAGGTTTTCCCTTATCCTGAAAGATGAATGTCTGGTAACTCTAAGCTCTATGTACCCTGTACTCATTTGAACATCATTTCATACATCGTCCGATATGACTTAACGATGGAGGTTTTCCGTTATCCTGAAAGATGAATGTCTGGTAACTCTAAGCTCTATGTACCCTGTACTCATTTGAACATCATTTCATTCATCGTCCGATATGACTTAACGTTGGAGGTTTTCTCTTATCCTGAAAGATGAATGTCTGGTAACTCTAAGCTCTATGTACCCTGTACTCATTTGAACATCATTTCATTCATCGTCCGATATGACTTAACATTGGAGGTTTTCTCTTATCCTGAAAGATGAATGTCTGGTAGCTCTAAGCTCTATGTACCCTGTACTCATTTGAACATCATTTCATTCATCGTCCGATATGACTTAACGTTGGAGGTTTTCCCTTATCCTGAAAGATGAATGTCTGGTAGCTCTAAGCTCTATGTACCCTGTACTCATTTGAACATCATTTCATTCATCGTCCGATGTGACTTAACATTGGAGGTTTTCCCTTATCCTGAAAGATGAATGTCTGGTAACTCTAAGCTCTATGTACCCTGTACTCATTTGAACATCATTTCACTCATCGTCCGATGTTACTTAACGTTGTAGCAGTTTGTGGAACGAATGGCGTAGAAAACTCGCCCAGACGTCGCTTTGTCCACATTTGGTCCCCTGGGATCGTGCCCAGGTGAGAGGCGAGCTGTAGATTAAGAGTGCAATCTATAAACATGTCCACCTGTTAGTATATAGGACATTATGTTAAATAGAAGGGAATGCAGTCGTGTAATTATAAGAAGTTGGTTGTTGTTATTTTGTGTTGCCGGAAGTTGAAGGTGTATCCGGCACCTGCTGCGATATTATCGGGGTACCAGGAAGTAAACTAGCGGCGGGCACGTGCCACCGAAAATCTGCCTTTGTGTGTCGCAACGTCTGGCCCATCTGTCAGACTGTCGGTCAGGTCGGTCTGGTCTGATAACACTCAGTTATCTCATTGTTACAGCACGTCGGACTTCTTGACTTATCCAGCTCACAGTAAAATTGTATCAGCTAACCAAAACAATTTCCCATATTTTTGATCTTCTCAAAAATGTCTGGAACTATTTTCATTAAATCACCACATGTTTAAGATATGTCAATGACAAATGAAGTGCATAACGTGCGTATAACATAAAAATGTTTTATCCTATAGATACTTGTAACAGACACCGTTGCTATGGAGAAACGTCATAAAAATCTTTCACTTTATATCAAAGTGATAGCTATTAGGGCAACGAGTGGGATAACTGCAAACTTTCTATAACTTTTTAACAGCAAAATCAAACATGTTTATTCTTTAACTACATGAAAGTGAACGTGTTATACATTACATGGAGGTTGATACCTCCAAATGGATTTGAAGCAGTAACATTACCAGTATTTACATAATTGCAAATAGGAACGGTCGTTCCCACACTCATACTACCGGGACTGACTTTGGTCATAGCACCTGTAGCTATTTTTTTCAGTTATTTATACGCGGTTTTTCGGGACTGGTACCAGATAGAAACTTCTTGATTTTTTTTTGTGTCTAAATACCGTGGACTCTCTGTGAATGCGTTGCAGAGATGGCATCACTGTACAGTGCACAGAACTCTAGTGGCAGCGACGAGAGTAAGGACTGTTTTGATACTCAAAATGGCGGACGTTTTCATTGCAAGAACAGCGTGTAATCATTCGTTTTCTCCATTTTCGTGGTGTGACACCTATTGAAATTCATCGCCAGTTGAGTGAGGCATGTTGTGATGGTACCATGATGTGTCTAATGTGTGTTCCTGGGTGTGACAGTTCAATGAAGGCAGAACATCACGTGACAACAAACCAAGACAGTTAAGTGAGGCATGTGGTGACGTACCATGGATGTGTCTAATGTACGTTCCTGGGTGTGACAGTTCAATGAAGGCAGAACATCACGTGACAACAAACCAAGACAGTTAAGTGAGGCATGTGGTGATGGTACCATGGATGTGTCTAATGTGCGTTCCTGTGTGTGGCAGTTCAATGAAGACAGAACATCGTGTGACAACAAACCAAGACAGTTAAGTGGGGCATGTGGTGATGGTACCATGGATGTGTCTAATGTGCGTTCCTGGGTGCGACAGTTCAATGAAGACAGAACATCGTGTGACAACAAACCAAGACAGTTAAGTGAGGCATGTGGTGATGGTACCATGGATGTGTCTAATGTAGGTTCCTGGGTGCGACAGTTCAATGAAGACAGAACATGTGTGACAACAAACCAAGACAGTTGCAGACATCGTCACAAAAATTGGCAATTCCGTGGGATCTGTGCCCACAATCCTGCATGAAAATCTGAAAATTCTCAATCGGCGATCCTCCAAAACAACGTTCTCCACTCGCTAGATCATGTCGTCAGACCGGTTGGTACGAGGTCGTGACTGTCTTGGTTTATTGTCACACGATGTTGTCGCACCCAGGAACGTACATTACACACATCCATGGTACCATCACCACATGCCTCACTCAACTGGCGATGAATTTCAATAAGTATCACACCAAGAAAATGGAGAAAACGAATGATTACACGCTGTTCTTGCAATGAAAACGTCACCATTTTGAGTATCAAAAACAGTCCTAACTCTCGTCACTGTCACTAGAGTTTATGCACTGCACAGTGCTGCTATCTGTCAGGCATTCACAAAGAGCCCACGTATATTTAAAAAGAACAGAAGTTGCTATCCAGTCCCAGTCCTGGAAAAAAAAAAAAATAGGAGGCACCTCGTATTTTACAAGTCTCTAAATCTTATGCATACCCTTCGGATATTATTTATCGTATATAAAGGATAAATTAATTTATTATGCAAATGCACAAACATCTGTTATCCACTCGTAGAACTTAAAGCGGCCCCCTTCGGGTCGCGTTTTAAATTGTTCTACTCATGCATAAACTTTGTTTAACCACTTGTATAATAAATTATGTTATATTGGTTTTCAAATTTTGATATCACTTAATTCCCTCCTCCTCGTGGGCGTGAGGCCGGTAATCGGGTTATCAGTCTTAGGGCCCGCTTTCGACTATTACGCCATGGATTACGTTTAATTCCTCCACACAACCCCTTGCCAGAGGGAGCCCAAAGTGATGCCCATGGATCGTTTTCTCTGCTAAATTTCATGGAATTAATGTGTTAATTAGTAGTTTTTG